>VDFB02004044.1:0-29869 GCA_007258455.2 Sequoia sempervirens | reverse complement strand
AGATTAATTATTAAACCCCAATGAAGTAAACTATACAGTTAACTGGAAAGTTACCATCAGTTAACTGGTACAAATAACCTAAATGGACCATGTGCAAGCATGCACGTCCTTATTTAAAGCAAAGTTAACTGGACACTACCTTCAGTTAACTGGAAACCCTAACCCTAACTCCTGTGATGATAATTCCAAGGATGAGATAAGCATGTGTTAAGTCAACAAGTAAACTCAAGACTGAAAGTTGAGTTAACTGCTGCTCATGACTCAACCCTCGAAACTAACTGTAGGTTCCAACTGGCAGATCACTCCACATCAACTCGGTCTAACACTTCAACCAAGAACTCATCAATTACTCTGTATTCTGGCACTTTGACGCTGTCCAAAAATAATAATTTGCTTCTTCAATTCTCTGCCACTTTCCTGCATGCATTCTCTGACATCTTCAGCCGCTTTCTTGAAATTAGCTGAAATTACTGAAAATGTGATCAGAACCTCCATCAAGATATCACAAACATGCTTCTGGAACTTAGTTTGCAGAGCCTCGAGATCAGCGTAGGTACCATCTTTACGAAGATAATGGCACGCGATTTGAGTGATTTTGGCGGCTCCGTAAATGAAATGATCTCTATTCCTTTTGAAACTTAACGCTTCATTGTCAGCTGCTCCGATGAAAACCTAAATTAAGACCGATTTGGTCTTGAATTCAGTCTACGTGAATTGTATTCTGAAAAACTTGCCCGTTGACTGTGAACACGGCTATGTTCTGACAACTTTCCCCAGAAAGCTAAAATGGCTCGGTGAGGCTAAAAATACCTGTCGAAGGATAATTTTCACCAAAAATTCTGAGACATGGGTTTTGTCTAGAAAAGGATTCTAAGACAACCCACAATGTCAGAATTGCGAAAACACGTCGTTTAGCTTGACATGCAAAGATTCTTCAGTCGAGAATTGTAGGGGTTTTTAGAGTCCCAGGGCAATTTTTCTTGAGAAAATCTGGAACATGGGTTTTGTGCACAACGGAATTCTGAACAAACCCAGATGATGAGATTTTCAAAAAAATCTGATTCAAGCCCACATGCAAAGAAATTCTCAGAAAAAAGCACAGAGCTTCAGAATGAAGACTACAGGGCGATTTTCTCGAAAAAATCTAAGACGTGGGTTTTGCTGCAAACGCTGAAATATGCGAACCCAGATGATCAGATTCTGAATATGTATTGAATTTCTTTGACATGCGAAGAAAGTACCTAAGGTGAGAAATAGAAGAAATAAGACAGAAGATAGAAAGTTTTGCTTGTCTGCTTCTAAAAAATCTGCCAACCTCTTCTCTGGAACTTGATAAAACCTGCATGCAAAGTGAAAATAAAGTCTAGAATCTTCTTCCTCTGAACAATCTGAATCCATTGCTTCGAAGAATGCTGAATTCAGACACCTGAATCACCTTTAGCTTGCTGGTCGCTCAAGAAGAATAAGAACTTCGAAGCTAAAGATGATGAAATAATGGACACCATTGCTGAAATATATAGATTTTCATCTTTGAAATTCGCACAAGGCAAGGAATCCATGAAAAGTGCGCTTGGCTTCTAATTGGACCTCATTCCAGTTAACTGAAACTAAGATAAGCTAAATAAATCACCATGCATTAGGGTTTCCCTTTTCAATCTTCAGTTGACAAAACCATGCAATTTAGACTTTAGTTTGGCAATCTATATTGAGTTTGCCATCTTCACATTTGCCTTGGATTCACAAATTTGGACTAAGGCGTCCCTTTTGATAACTAAAGTTTAACAATAAGGAATACGCCATATTTCATGCAATAAATATTCTAAAAATAACAACCCTTTCAAGACTTCAGTTGGCCTTCAAGAAGTGCGCCAACTTCACACTTAAGCTTCAATTCAATTCTAAAAATAACAACCCTTTTGGAACTTAAGTTGTCATTCTTTGCAAAGGGCGTAGCTTCACTAATTATGGTTCATCAAGAAAATCTAAATATGGCGACCCTTTTGATAACTTCAGTCAACACTCAAATGCGTCATACTTCACTAATTAATGCTTCATTATTCATGCCGTCCCTTCTTGAACTTCAGTTAACACTCAATGAAGCGCCATCTTCACAAAAACTTCACAATTGCAAACAAATTCGCCATGCATGTGAACTCCAGTTGACATTCAATGATAATCTTCAGTTAAGTCAACATGCAATCAAGTTAACTCAACATGCAAAGCAGTTAACTCGACATGTGAACTGAAAGATCACTCCACATGCCATTATACGAACTGAAGATGACAACCCAGAAAACGTTTAGTCTAACTGCAGTCAGAACTCCAGTTAAGGCGTCCATTCAACTCACTTTCGAAAATTCAATTTTGACCTCTCAAGTGAATTCCAGACTTAGCCAAATTTCATGAAAATTTAAGCCAAAACCTCTGCCGAGACCTCTATTCATCTCCTGACACTGGTTGACTGACTTCTCCGATTGACTGGCTGATAGGTGCATCGCGAAGCTAAGCAAAAACTAATCAAAAGATATCTTGAGAGTGCACATCATAATACTGACATCTGAAGACTCAAAAATCCAAGCGCCTTTTCCAAAAGCTACGCTTTTTCTCAGACAGTTAAATTTTGACTTCTGCATCTCGAACGAAGGGAAAAATAAAATCCTTCATAACTTATGTTTTATCAACTTTCAGGACTGGATCTCAGGTTTACTGCGGAGCTGACCTCATACTGCACGACAGCTGCAAAGGCATATTTCTTCAGAAAACATCATGAGGAGTGAAAAACAAGGGCGCCTTTTTGAAAAGTTGCTCTTTTTTCCTCCAGACTTAGCCATTTCTGGAAACGACAAAAATAATATAAAAACCTCGACTGCAAGCTGCTGAGGCATCTCACGAACTGACAGAGATAGGCAACGGAAAGCTGAGCATACAACAAACACACTGAATGTTTGATATCATCAGAATGACAACATTGAAGGCCTGAAAAGCTTAGGCGCCTTTCTCAAAATGTGTTGTTTTTCTTTTTCCTCTGATATTTTGACTAAGATTTGACCCTACATTTGACCTCAGGTTCGAGCACTTCAGCAACTCAGATTCACCCACTGACGGATGCATTGTGAAGCTCGAACAAAAGTGAGATAAACATCCTGGGTGACATTCAGTCAAAAACCTACATTTGGCACCTCAAAAAGATGGGCGCCTTTCTGAAAAGCTGCGCTTTTCTCCAGTGTTAGCCAATTCTTGATTTCACCTTGTTTTGCACCGTATCCTCTGTAACTTGCTCAAAACAGGTCCGTTTGATAGGCTTGATAGCTCACTGCGAAGCTGACGTGATGCCGGACAAATGTCTGCTGGAGGTGACAAACCCTAAAAATAGGATCTGGACCCCTAAAAGATAGGGCGCCTATTTGAGAACGTGCTCCCTTCTCCAGAGAGAAAATTTTGATGTTTTTCGTTCAGATTTTCATTTTCCTTGAATCTCTTCAGCAACAGACTGACACGACGCTGACACCAACTCCATATTTAAAAACCCCAAAAACGACCATCTGACAACACTTTAACAAGATTAAGACTCAATTAAGCAAAATGCCTTAGTGAAGCAAAAATTTTGGTTTTGGGTACAACATTGAGTAAACCTTTTCTAAAAGCCCATCAAAATCATTTTGACCTTTGCATTTGCATACCTTAGAACATTCAAGTCATTTTAGTCCTCATTTTGCATATCTTATTTGAAAAGCCCAAAAAAAAATAGTGTCATACCTTTCATCCTAGTCTTCATTGTCCTTTTGCATTTGTCATTTCCTTTAGACAACATTTTCGTATTGCCAAAAATCCAAAAATATAATTGCATTTGCATCCCTTATTCAAAAATCCAAAAACATAGTGTCATATTATTTTCACCATCTAGTTGTCATTTTCATCTTCCTCCCTTGAGTAAAATCCTTATATGGTTGAGACTAGGCTCCAAAGGAAAATAAGACAAATGGATCCTTTTCGACAAGACACCAACCCCTATAATTTCTCTAATGACGTGAATCAAAACACAAAATCAAGAGAACCTTTTATCAATCCTTTCAGCGACATGAATATACCATCTTCGTCACACAACCCCTTTGAAACTTTCATACATAGAGTTACAAATGGACATGTATTTGTGGAAGACTTAGAAGCTGTCGCACAAAATATTGACGTGGCCTCTTTTGTGGAAGAACTTGTCTTACAAGATTTAGACATATTTCTAGCCATGATTTTACATCAAGAGGCCAAATTTCCACGTGGGTTTGACATTAACACTTTAAAAGCAGCTTCTCTCGATCACAATGCCAAAAAAAACAATGCAAACAATACCCCAATACTAGTCAACCCCAACACAATGCGAATAATGTTGGTGCCAACTCACAAAATGTGACAAATACCATCAATGTTAGTTCTAGTGCTACCACCTCTCAAAATACGTCTAGCACGGTCAACACAACGTTCATTGGAGGAACATCATCCATGTCACAAGCCATGCCTCAATTAATGCCTCTAATGTCAACAACATCCTCACAATCAATTGGAGCTACCTTTGGATCCTCAACAATGGGGGAAAATTCTTCAAACCTCTTATTTGGAGCATCATCTAGCAACATGGGAACGACATCGTCAAGACTTATACTTGGGTCTTCAAATAATGCCATGGGAAAAAATTTCATTCAACCCCTTTGAAAGAAATAAATGACAAATTTCCATTCCAGGACCCCAACCAAACATCAATACTTCATCACAACTTAATACCAATATCCCCCAAAGGAAAAACACCAACATTCCCCATGGACACATGTACCAATTTGGACAAGGCAATCAGAATACACAACACATGACTTCATTCATAAAATAAAACACTCAAGGTCAACATATTCCACAAATATCGACTAATACTGCTAAAACACATATTCCCACATACACCTCACACATCCATACCCATCAACACATCCATACCCATCAACACATCCCTAATCAAAACATGCAATACCAAAAACCTTCACATCATAACACGTCATGCATTTCACAAAAAAAATACCCATCAAATCCCAACACATCCTCACAACAAATGGGAACTTATGGGATACCTATCACTAGCATGTGCGATGCTACGAACAACCCCATAATTGACGAACTCACAACCCAAATTGGGACCTTGCAAAAATAGATGGAGACCATGCAAATGCAACATAAAAAGACTCACACATCATATGACCAATGTCCATACCCTTTTGACACAAGTATACACATGCCATAATTCCCTCCTGGATATGTGGTGCCAAACTTTACCAAATACAAAGGAAAGACAAACCCCCTTGAACACATTCAAAAATTTACAACTAATTGCATGGACATCACCTATGAACATACTTATTTGATGAGACTCTTCCCTAGGAGTCTTACAGGCCCTGCACTTAAATGGTTTTCCACCTTGCCTAAGGGAATAAAATCACGGGAAGAACTTGTAGAAAAATTTGTATGAAATTATGCCTATAACATTGATACCGACGTCTCCATCACCAATCTATGCACACTTACTCAAGAAGAAATGGGTGAGACCTTTATTCCATTCTTCCATAGATGGAGAAGTTTAGTAAGTCGTTGCCACATCGAGATTCTGGAGAAAGAAAAGGTAGACATTTTTTTCCAAAATCTCTTTGGTCCATTGAGATACAATTTACAAGTTCATTGTTGCACCACCTTGACAGACTTAGTCAAAAAATGAGTCCAACTCAAAAAGGCCCTTATCGCTAAAGGAGAACTTAAATATGGCCACAAGAACACAAACACAAACCCACCTGCTGACAAAAATAAATATTGGGTCAAGAATAAACAAATTACTAATGATGGTGTTGTTGACGCTAAGGCGGTAAACACAATGGGTCCTGTACTCACTCTCAAAGGAGCTCAACTGCAAAATTCACCATTGATCACACTGACACCTACTGCAAATGCCATCCAAAATAATCAAAACAATCAGAATAGTCAAAACAATAAAAACCAAGGGCAACCATGTCAAACCAAGCAATTTCCAAAGAGACGTACATACACGACCTTGGGTGAACCAATTAAAGACGTCCTTAAGAAGCTCCTTCAAAATGGTGTCATCACATTACAGGGCCCTAAGCCATATGACTTAGGAAAATTCAAACCACCTTGGTGGGATGACAACACATCCTGTGATTACCACCACGCAAAAGGGCATAAAACCTCCTCTTGTCGACAATTAAGAAATCTTGTACAAGACCTGATTGAAAATTGTACCATTGAACTGGGTGGACAAAAATTTGGGTCAAACGAAAACCATACAATTCATAAAAACTCACTACAAGACCATGGTTCAAACAATCCCTCTAATAATAACATAGCCAATTATACTCACACCACCTTCGACTATTCTGGTGGACCCATTATTAATCACCTCCAAACTGCCAACGAATATGTCAATACAATTACCGTTAAGAAAACTCTTGAATGTAATGTCACTACCTACGCTGGCAAAGCCACTATAGTTGGTCCTCCTCCCCTCAAGGACAACCGAAAATCACAATACCTGGTCCATCCGCCAAATAGTCACAACCTGGTCCATCCGCTAAACAGTCACAACCTAAGGGACAGTTCAATCTTATTGACCAATTAGGAAAAACACCTACTCAAATCTCTATACTTCAGTTGCTCCGCATCTCTCCTGCGCATAAGGCCATACTTGACAAAATTTTATAGGATTCTTTTGTCCCTCATGACATTGATGTCAACCAATTTGAAGCCATGGTGGTATACCTAACCACTCCCCATCGTATCATGTTTTTAGACCAAGACTATTCGTCACCGAAACCCTCTCACAATGACACATTGCATATCGAAGTCTTTATCCATAAACATAACACTAACTCATTTGACTGCAAAATACGATGAAATTTTTTGACAAAAGATGTATAATTAGATGTATCGTCGGGTACCTGTGTATTTAATGTGAAATTTTCAATTTTTTTCTAAATTTATGCCCGACGTTCATCGAAATTGCGATGCTTCTTGATTTTCGTCGCTATTTCGACATACACTTAAAGTCAACCATCCCCTTCAATCAATTTGTGGGCCGACATATGGTTAGCCTCCTTAATTTGTGGGCCCACGAGTATATGGTTAGCGTTCGTTAGGGTTCTGATAAATGTTTTTTAATAAATAAAAGTGAGTTCGACAATTTATCTATACTTGCAACATTGTTTTGCTATACTTGTGACAGTTTGTGGAGGTTATAGGTCGAATTATTTTGGTGCAAAATATTAGAATTATTAGATTTTGTTACCTGTCTATGATTAAAAATTATTGTAGTGTGAGTTTTATATTTTTTGAAGATCTTAATATTCAAGCTTGGTAAAGAAAAATCATGCCAGATAATATTAGTGTAGAACAAAATGAAAAGACACTTACTAGATTGTGGGCTAGATTGAAAAGAAAGGGTGATGAAAAATGTTATTGTCTTTGCAATAATTGCAAGAGCTTAAAGACAAGAAGACTTTTAATCACAACAGCTGAGAAACATTGTAGGAAGTATGGTCACGTTGATGGGGGGCATGATTATCATCCATTGGTAAGTTGTATATGTCTTTATATTGATTGAATTTTTAAATATTTATATCGTTTTAACATTTTTTAAATATATAAAAAATCACTTGATTATGACAATGGTTTATTTGTGTTGATCATTATTATAAAAGTGGGGCACCCAAGGGCACATGATATGGATTATCACAGCCCAGAGAATGTGGTTTCGCAAGCGGAGGAACATGGAGCTGTGAATATCGAAGATGAAGTTAATGATCCTATGGAAGAAGATGATCATACGCCAAAAAACACAGTTGAAGATGATGGTACAAATACATTGATCCATGACACATTTAGTGGTGCAGCTAATCATGATGATCGAGATGACTTTGATGATGTTAATGATTTACCTGTACTAGAGAAGGCATACGAGCCCCTTTACGAAGGCTTCCAAACAACTCTTCTCTCTTATGTATTTTTGCTAATGAATTTGAAGGTTATGAATGGTTTATCCAACATAACAATCTCACAGATGTTAAGGTATGTTATATATGTCATCTTTTTTCATCTATTTTTGTTGTTAGTTCATCACTAGTAAATAAATGATGAAATATGTACCATTAATATTTTTTATATTAACAAATTATTTTTTTGTTGTAGATTGATAGGTGAATTTTTGTTACCACCATTAAATATTTTACCTCGCTCATACTTAGATTTATCTGCCATTATGAAATATATTGGAATGGAGTATCAAGCAATAGATGCATGTCCCAATGATCATTTTATATATTATAAACAACATGAATTTGCAACAGAATGCCCAAAATGTCATATCAACTACCAAAAAAGATGCCTCACAAGGTTCTTTGTTATATTCCCATTATTCCACCTATGCAATGATTATTTAGGTGCGAAAGATTAGCACAATTTATGGATTACCATGCATAGAATAGAAGTGGATATGACATTCTTCGAATGCTTATGGATGGTTCTGCATTTAGGGACATGGAGGAAAATTTTCCACACTTTAAAGAAGAACCTCGTAATCTCAGACTTTCATTGGTAGCAGACGGTGTCAATCCATTTGGAGAGCTGGGATCTATTTATTCGGTGTAGCTTGTTTTTGTTATCAACAATAATATTCCTCTATGGATGTCAATAAAGAGGGAGCACATAATATTGACAATGATTGTTCCAGGTATTTGTTTATATAAAATTTCTTTAACGTAGTAGCATCTCATTTGTCTTATTTGTTGCATAATGACTTATATTTTTTTATTTAATAGTTATGTATATTAATTTATATATATTGCAGTAAAATGGTTATAATAATTATATAATGTTTATGTTCATTCAACGAGGTAAGTACCAAGTTAAAGATATGAATGTATATATCAAGCCTCTTATCAACGAGTTACTAAAGTTATGGAATGGTGTCACTATGTATGACGTCTCTAGACCAATAGGAAAAAGACAATTTCAATTCCATGCAATGCTTGTATGGACAATTCATGATGCCCCAAAGCTAACACATTTTTGTGGTAT
This sequence comes from Sequoia sempervirens, assembly GCA_007258455.2. NCBI lineage: Eukaryota > Viridiplantae > Streptophyta > Pinopsida > Cupressales > Cupressaceae > Sequoia > Sequoia sempervirens. Next base: position 20,755 of record VDFB02004044.1, on the reverse strand, counting down.
GTTATAACGTTCGATTGCACTTTAACGATATTTAATTTTATGAAGTAGATATCATGCATATTTTTTAAATAATATATTCATTATATATAATTATAAAAATTGACATATTTAATCCAATTATATATGATCTTATAGGTCTTCAAACAAAGAAAAAATTTGCATGTCCAGTTTGTGGTCCAAAGATGAAATCTCATCGTTCAACAAATTTAAGAAAGCAAGTGTTTGATGAGTATAGGCACTTCCTCCACATAAATCATAAGTATCAAACTACTAAAAAACATCTTTTCAATGAGAAAGAAGAGACTACATCAAAACCACAAAGAATGACACCTCGCCTATGGAAGTTGGAATATAATAGAATTAATCGTCAAGGTTATACATCAATCAAATTGTTTATCTATCATATATGATATGTTTGGAATTTATATTTTTATATTGTGTTTTGTTTACTCATGTTGTAATTGACAATGATTGTTGTTAATTTGTTTAACTTATATGCTTAATGAAGGTCGTCAAGGTATTAATGATCGACTTCCATAGGGATTGAAAAGTTATCCCAAACAATTTAGTAGGTTTCCCTACTATGAACAACTACAAATTGTACATTTGTTTGATACAATGCATATCAGAAAGAATATAACATAAACACTATGGAAAATATTGGATGGAGGGCATGACAAAGAAAAAAATTGTTAAAATTTGTAGTGACATTCAGGAAGTCAATCATGCAATGAAGAATGTCATTCAATTAAATAGCGATGGAGACCAAATTAATATAAGCACTCTTCCTTGGTTATTAACAAAGCAACAAAACAATGCTATAAAATAAGTCATATGAAAAATTCAATTTCCCACAGGATTTGCTGTAAACATAAACAATATCATAACAAAGAAAGATGAATTTGGGTCAAGGATGAAAAGGCATGATTGACATAACTTCATTAAGGTGATTATTTTGGTATATTTTATATATATTTATATACTGCATGTACTTTTCAGTGTATTATGTTTACTAGTTTTGGAAAAATAATGAAAATATTATTTTATTTGTTGCAATATGTTCTACCTCTATCTCTCCCAGACAACTTCAACAACAATGTCAAACAAGTTATATATAATCTTGAAAAATACATGAGGTAAGTAGCTATATTTGATCAATTCATTGTATAGATCTTATACTTTCCATTTGTTTTACTTGTTATGTAATATAGTGTATATTTTTGTTAAATCTTGTTAATATATTTGTGCCTTGAATCACTTGTAGATGGATTTCATCTAAAGAAATCCATAAAGAAGATAAATTATTAGAGGAGAAAAATTCCTCGTCTAATGTGTGAAATGCAAAAGTGTCTACCTTCGACATTTTTCAATGCACAAGAACACTACCTCATACACCAAGTTGAAGAGATTGAATTGTGTGGACCTATACACACAAGGTCAATGTGGATGGTCGATGGGCACTTGAAATTTTTGAAGGCTTTGGTTAGACAAAGAGCACATCTTGAGGGTTATATGGTGGAGGGATATATGGTATACCAGACCATGGAGTACATTATTGAATATCTTCCTAAGTTTGCAACAAAGATCTATGTAGATCACATTTGGCATCCCAACTCCATTAACAAATTCAAAGGGGAGTACATGATGGGGAAAGGTAGATTGAGGAAAGTGATAGGTAATTATAAGATGGTCATGGAGATTAATTAGAATACATTTTACATTGCCTTCAATTGCTTGAAAAGAAACAACAAAGAACTAGTCCAAATGAAAGAATCTTCCACAAACAAATAGAAAAGTATTGGTATTGTATTACTCTAGAAAATAAGTCTTTCACTACTGAAAAGTATTAAAATCTTAAAAAGTGCCGATGATCAAATATTACAATTCTAATTTCATATATATAAGATGACCCAACAAAGGTGTCTCTTCGGATTGTCTTTTGGAAAATAATTAAACTACTGATCTTAATTAAACTTATAAAACAATTTAATCTTCTCCTAACATTGACTTAGCTGCTGAGAGATGTTTTTTATACTCCTCCAAGGTATGGGTATCCACATCATGCACTACATTTTAGGCTTCATATTTGAGTTTTATCATCCATTCCATATGTTTGCATACTCCATCTAGCAATAACCCTTCTGGTTTGACTGTATCCAATGCTTCCTGAAGTATCCGATTGTATTCATCCATCCAATCATCTTGTTCCTTCAGAAAACTGTTCTTATCACATAATTTGGGTAATCCCAACTTCACAGTATCATCAAACCCTTTGTTTTCTGAGTGTAAGTCTTCATCATATTTGTCATGCTTTCTCATGATTGTTTCAATGGCCAAGATGGAATTGGTGTCAGATCCCTCAAGTAGTTGCATATCATGTCTCTTAGTACCCAATCTGTTTTTCACTCTCCCATGCTCAAGAATGGCTTCATAGTTATTTTTGTGAACATGCCAAAAATCATCAAGGCATATCTTCAGTTTTGTAAATCTCTTGTGCAACATCGTTGCCATAGTGTCAAAATGAAGGTCCTTCATATTTTCTACTAGTTGTTGATGTTCTTCTTGCAACTGCTCATATTCACTCTACAACTCTGTATCAGTTCCAAAGGTGATCCTCATTCTGGCATCTTTCATGGCAGTAATTTCCAAATCTGATTTTTCACTTTTTATTTTGTAATAATTTCTTTCTTTCATCAACTGTATTGTTTGTGCCTTGTTGAACTTGGCAATGTTTATGCCCATGTCTGCTAAAGCCACAGGGTCAGTTTCCCCAACTTTAAGGGTCAGTATGTGTCCAAAGGCTTTTTCAATATCAATGATCTTTGGCCTTATGTGAGGTGGGTATAGTGCCCATATCAACATTGAATTTTCATTAGGATTAAATCTTGACCCTATGTAAATTTCCTTCACACCCTCTATGTTTAACTTGTATTCTCCTTGATATGTAAAAAACTATCAAAAATTAAAGAGGCACTGAGGTCCCAACCAAAAAATACTATTACACCAGTTTCAATTAACAACTGTCTACCCCTTTCAGGGGTCATGTTCTATACGTCACTGTCTATATCATCTTTCAACCCTTTCATCAATTGTTGTTCATTTTTAGGGGTAATATTTGGGATGGATTCCCTCAACCTTTTGCCTTTGTAATTATATAAAAAAGATTTAAATTATCTTGACTTGACAAACTCATTATCAAAAATAAAGGATTCATAGGCTGTAATCCTATCATCTTCATCTACACACAATTCCTTGGCTGCTTGTAAGTCCCTGTCAGGGAGTTCTTCATATTCATCATTCATCATCCGAGAGATTGTTCTCTACTGTGATTGTGCTTCATTTTCCTCTCGTAGATTCTTTTTCAGATGAATCATCCATTTCTTGCAACCTTTGCTTCTTTTTTCTCTAACTCCATGAAATTTTCTATAACCTCCTCTACTTCTTTGTCTTCTTTGTTCTCAAACACATCTTCCCCCGGTATAGGAATGTGGGTGTATCCACTAAGGTTTTTCTTTCTCTTACAAGAGTGTATGTACCCTTCAGGGTCATAATTCATTCTTTGTGCATACTCCTTTAATCTAAATTCATCCAACAACGAAAGATAATAAGATCATTGGTAGTGGGATGCTATGTTTTCAGGTACATCAATTATAAATTAAGGTCGTATACTATGGTAATTAACTAATTATATGTCATTTGTGAATTTTAATTTTTTTTTATATAGTTGGTCGAGAGTGGGATGCACTACATTTGTACGTCGCAAATAATCTTGATTGGATGATGGTATGGATTGAACGATGTCAACAATCCTGTCACACATTAACATGGGAAGGTGTGGCTTCATTGGTTAAAGAAGCTCACCGTAATGGAGATTCCAATGTTACACCAAGGGAAATTGATTTAGCATATGGTTTACGAGATAAAAAGGTACGTATAAATATATTAATCACCCATATTATTTAATTATTTTCAATTATATTGATGTATATATATGTTGAGTTTTTCTTTCTTTCCATACATTCATCCAAGAATAAATATGTTTATCAACTGACGATGCAATCATTTTTACATGTTTGACATATTGCAGGTGAAACACCACAAGGCTATGTGGTGCAATGATTGTAAATTTCAAATCAAAAATATGGATGACATGAAGAAAACTTGTGATGATGGGATAACTATAGTCTTTCAGGTGACTAATGTTTCATCTAGAAGCTACATACATCCAAAAGTCTCAAAAAATTGATACTATGGGATTTTGGATGATAGACTTGAGTGTAACTTTAAGTCCTTCAAATTAGTTATGTTTGTCATCCAATGGTACAGGCTATCATTGAATGAAAATGATCTCGAGAGAACTGTTATTGAACATGATAATGGATTTACTATGGTTAATACAAGGTCGACCGAGCGAGTTGGAAATGAGCCCTATGTTCTTCCAAGATAGTGTGAGCAGGTATTTTACTCAGAGGTTCCAGGTAAACCGGGTTGGTCATTTGTTGTTAGACATGATCCAAGAGGAAGGCCGGTAAAGTATAATGTGGTGGAAGAAGAAGATACAAAAGAACTAGAAGATAATGTAGATGATGATCGGGATCAATAGTTAGTTGATGATGTGCATGAAAAAGATGTCATAGAAGAGGAACTAGATCGTGATGATGTAGGAGTTAATGTTCATGAAGATTATATCCTTGTGGATGATGACATTATCAAAACTGATATCAATGACGATGATGATGATATGAGCAATCCTTACAATGTCAAATTTGGATTGGATGATACAGACAAAGAGTTGGATGAAGAAGATCAATGACATTGAAATGTATGAGTTATGCAATTATATTATCTATTTGATATTGATTTCTTGATAGAATTATATTTGACTTATATAGTTACATAATTAATTCATGATGTTTTTAATTTTTATGCCATTACATAATTAATTCATGATGTACTTTTTAATGTTGTTAATTCATGATGTTACAACTATTGTAGCTCTCTTAGAAATTTCCATATGATCAAATCCTAATTACTCTACCACTATTTATGATTATATATTATTTGATCATATCTTTGGTTATTTTATTCCCAAAACAATAGCATTTCCTCATGTTAACCCTACATAGTGACATGTGAATGGGACAACATTGAATTTTTTTCAATTTGTGCTTGTATGGAGTGAAAATTGACATGGTTAGCCTAGATGCATGCGTTGACAATATGGGAGGTTTTCGAGACTCAAACATTAGGTCATTCTATATAAAGGCATATCATCCTTCCTAATAATGCAAGTTGCCTTATTCTTTGTCTCTTTCATATATTGTTCTTAAAATTTCTTTGGTTAATGGTTTCAAAAGATGAGGCTCTTTGAGCCTCACCTTAGATCTATTACACATCAGCTTATGCATTAATTTCATTAGCAATGAATATTTATATGATCTTTAAAAAGCTCTTTGAATATAAAGATGCTAATAGGAAGCTAAAAAAATGAGTATATTTTGTTTATGGAACCTAAGCCACAAGGTTTGTCACTCTAATGCTAAAACGAAGTCAAATTAACCCCTAACACCTATTGGAAAAGTCAAAACATTCCTTTCTTTCAAATTCACAAGAACACATAAGCCTTTTGAAACCACACATGAATGTTATGAAAGTGTATGGTAATCCTACTTATAGCGGAATTTCACATGATAAGCTAACCAATGGCACTATATTGGAGGATAAACCCACCTATGGAATTAATTCAAGAGGTAAGGGATGCCTCTTGGTGTAATTTTTAGTCTTGGATTAATCCATAGTGCTAAAATTAGTTCTAGTGTTCTTCCCTTGGTGTTATATTTATCTCTACAATTTCCCACACTTAACCATTTCATCATCCCTTGTCCCAAGCTATTTGTATCATAATATAAACTTGGTCCAATCTCACATTAGCCCCTTAGGTAATTATCCATTTCCTCCAAGTTGAATGGAACCTTTTGTACCAATGCATCTATGTTTTCCTACCCTAATGGATCAAGACTTGACATCAGCTTAACAATCTTCTTTATGTCATAGCATATCTCCAAAGTGCCTTTGGAATGCTTTATATGTGTCAATATTAACTATATTGAATATATTAATTTTAAAGTCTCTTACCACATTCCATGACAAGAAAATGACTCATTTGGATTAATGAGTACTTTCCTAAACCATTCCTTCATATTCAACAATCCCTTCTCACACCCGCATCATAATTCATATCCATGTTAGTTGTAATGAGTGTTTTAAACCAACAATCGATGAATCATAGGATAGAAGAAAACTCATTATGCACAAGGATAAGAATAAAAGAGACTCAAAGAATCAATTCACTAGATATGCTCCCCATTATTGTAATAGACCAATGTAAAAAAATAAGTCATAACAAGAATATAACCAAAAAAAACTAGGAAAAGAAACCTTGTAGGCTACATTAATAAGACATTGATTGCAAGAATTTCTTCCATGATGTTTAAATGACAAAATATAAGATAGCTCAATCTTTAGTCAAGTAGTATTTCAATCATTGATTCTTAGACATCCATCATGATTAAACATCACATATCATAAGCCTTTTTAACTATCACTAGGACTGTAGATAATATTCAATCATGTCATAGGAAATAAATCATCAAAAATTATAAAGAAAGATAAAACCAACTATATAAGCTCAACAAGCCACCATACAAAATTTATATTTTGTAGAAAATAAAATAAACTATATGTTGACATAGCATATATATTTTGTATATAAATTATATGTTGACATAACATATATATAAACTATATATTTTGAATTTTTGCCCTACGCGTGTAGAAGCACGACATAGCATACTGCATCGAGACCCTAACTAGAGAGTTGCATTGAGAACCATTGCATCTATCCCCTGAGTGGAGAGTTGCGAGACTTCACTAGATGAGTGCTAAAAGGCCATTGAGTCAAGGAGGAAGACTAGGAACCATTTGGTAGGAGAAAAGCTAGAGCAAGAGGTGAGGGCACTTAGAAAGGGAAAATTGACCAAGGGACAATGATTGTGAGTGATTTTTCCTCCACATTTAGAAATATTGTTGCAAGTACAGTGATTTAGACTCTGTTTGTTCCCATTGAGGTGTTGCATGCTATATTTTGGTCAATTCGAGCCAATTTCCCATTGACAAACCCATCACCATAGATTTCCTTTCCTTCACCAATTGAAAAAGCCTACCCAAAGATCAAAAAAAATTGTCACATATCAACATGCCAATGGGAGATATACTCAAACCGTAGAGATTGGATACCAAGACTGCAGGTCACTTGGAGGCCACATGATGTGCACATTTGTAGGTAGGAGGCCAATATGTGACAAAAAATGTGTGCCAAAAACTAGGTGTTGGAAGATGTAAATCCTGCAAACAGGCTATATGGGCCACAAAATTCTTGCAATAAAACAGAGAAATGATCCTTCAAAAAGGCCCAATAGGCCAATTTTTTTAAATGGCCAAAATATTTCAAAAGAGAAAATGTCAACCCAAAATCGCACAATGGTAGAGGGAAAATTGGCCCCTGCTAATTTTTTTACGATGGTCAAAAGAATTCAATTTTTTTTTAAAAATCAAAGTTATCGAAATTGACAAAATGAAAGGTATTTTTTTTGTTTCCCTATTCTTCTAGACACATTGATGGTGTCTGTTTGGCTCCATGATGCTTTGTTGATAGGCCTATGTGTGGGAGTCACTTCAAAGCATCAAATTCCATTTACAAATTATTTTCACAAAATCGTTAGGGATTAACGTTCATAATTACTCTGTTCACAAACTGTACACACAGTTTTTCAGTCAAGAAACTTCATTCCCTCACATCTTATCTTTATGATTTTTTCCTAAATCCACTAAAAAATGAAATAAAATTCATAGTAGGATAATCTCACAAGAAACTAGAAGATTCCACAAATTAATAAAGGACAAACATAATTATTGTTGTCTTTGCTTACCCTAACTAAGGGTTTTAACAGTCTAAAGTAAATCCACAATAACTCACACAAATCTTAACTAAAATGCATAAACTTTGATGTAACAGGAAGGTGATTGAAATTATTACCATATCTAGCCATTCTACCATGCCTTTGAGGCTGTACAATTCCGTACAATGCCTAGAAATGCAAGATTTCTAAAGAAAAATGATTAAAAATTAGAGATTTTCCTTGAACTTATTCTTTGTTCAACCACCCTTGAATTTCTAAAAGATGCAAGAGCCATTTTAAAGGAAAAAAAAAATGAATTTTATCCTTCTAACTGCCTCTAACCGACCTTAATGACTCTTCATCTCTTAATATTGCCTTTTTGATTAAGTTGACAACTTTTTACATTATTTTCGTTTTTGCACTTTTGGACTTAATAAACACCATATGACCTCAAAATAACCTCAAATATATGAAACATGACTCTAATAACATGATTTACAAAGTAAGAACAATAACATTGAATCAAATTTCAAAACATTGCTTCATAGAGGCCTAATTATGCCAAGGTGCCCCTGCACTAGTACAAGAGATGAAAAAAAGACAAGGAGCCATTAAAAACTTCTAAATATTTCACTGACTCAACCAAACCTCTAAAAGAACAATACAAATTCCAACACTAGGGAAAACCCGAAAGAGAACACTAATGAAAGTGGACTTTTTTTTTCAAGTTCCAGAAGAGTATAAATGGTTCAAAGATGTTGTGGGTGTTTGGAAAATGGTGAAGGAATGCTAGATAGGGAGGGACCCAATTAGCCTCTTTAATTGGATTCTTAAGAAAGAAATAAACTCCTATACATTTTTGAGTTCAACCTCTAAGAAATAAGACAATGACTCCTCTAGATGTTCCTAAAACTCAAGGCTTCAAAACACAAGGTTGGTGACCCTACAAACCATTCCCATGCTTACCAAGTGATCTCTGATCATCAAACCCTTACAAGGTTTATTGATACATTCACAACTATTGTTACCTCCACATGCATTTGACTAGTAGTGACAACCTTGGTTTTTAATCCTCCAACCCCATACCTTGGGATCACATCACCATGAAAGAACTTCATCCAACATCCTTATGAGTGCGGGCACCACCAAATAGGTATTTGTCAGATTTTTCTTCCTTGAGTGAGGGAAATTCAGGTTCAGACAAGAGGAAAGTGTAGGAGTTGATGGTCACTCCCCAACACCCCCAAGATCAGTTGCGACCAAAACCACTTCCACAAGAGAGAGAATGGAAAGAAAGCTTGCTTCACAATGCAAGATTGATTAATGGCTGAATTGCTATTGCTTGATCAGCTTGAATACAAATGTACATGAGATGCCTTGCTTATATGGGCAAGGTTGAGAGATAGGTATGAATATGATGTTGACAAATGTCATGATCTTATGACATGAGACAACTAACAACCTAATCACCAAGGAAATGATGCATCCTAGCTAGATAAGATAAGTTCTAGATAAGCCAACTAAGACTTCTAGAAAGAATCTTTTACCTAAGTAAACTTAACCATGTGAATGTGTCCCCTAATTACCTAGTGAATGAATTAGCTAGGTACAAGACAATTATTCTCACCAACACCCCCTTAAGTGCAACCCAGGGAGAAGATTATTATGCAAAAGCTATTAAGGGCTATGACTATGGGTCCCGGCTACTAGGCCATGTTAGGTACCCATTTACAAATGCAAATGATGCAATCTCTCACAAGTGGAGAAAAGGAGAAAACCTAGTGGGACAAAACTCCTCTCCAAAAGAGAGAAAACAAAACAAAACAAACATGATGTATGGAGGACTCAATGATACCCCCCAAGGACAACATGCATCATGTATATACAATCAAATACCCACCATGGGGAAAGTAGTGAGATGAATATCACCCCATGATGAAGAAGCTCCAATGCTAATGAAGAATGCCTGAAAACAAAAGATTACCCAATGTCTACAAGCAACACATCTTCCCTTAGGAAGAAACAAGTTCATAAGCTGATGTAGAAGCCACTCCATGTCCAACTGAAAGGAGGAAGCATGAATGCTCAACATGTATGCCTCTAAAAACTGATGAAGATCCTCCAAGCTTGAATGAGCCACAACAAAATCATGGTCAAACTGAACCAAGAAACATGACAAATCAAGTGATGGAGGAGACTCATGAATGTCAATCTCCAAAGACAAAGTAGATGGGATAACAATTGTACTGAAACTGTCATCAAAGAGGAGAGAAATCCCCTCAAGAGTATCCTCCAAATCTACGATTATGAGACTCATGAACAAGTTAGAAATCTGTCAAATATTCATCCCACAAAGCAAGATTTGAAAAACTATAATCATCTCGTTGAAAAAAAGCACTACTAGTTGAACAAGTAGGAGGTGGAGTAGGAAGCTCAACATTGGTCTCTAGATTACCAAGGTTTAGATGACCAAACTTCTCCTCACAATCATGATTCACACTCAATGGGTGTGTGATCGATCAAAGAACATTATCTTAGGAAACAGGAAATGAAAAGGAATATACACGAGATGCATGATCAACCATCCCAATAGCAACAATATCCCTAGTCTCCAAGTCCCTTATGTACACCCTATCTAGAGTGAACTCAATTGTTTTACCTTGACCCCCATGAGTAATTTGATAAATAGAAAGGAGATTAGTGGACAAGGAAGGAACACAAAGTACATCATTGAAGCTCCCTTCCCCCATATTAATAGAACCCTTCCCACTTACCTTCATATATGTATTGTTACCCATCAATATATGAGGTGAATTACAAGGCTCAAAAGAAGAGAACATGTCCATAGAAGATGCCATATGATGAGATGCCCTTGAATCAAGAAGCCATCTATGAGATGCAAGACTTGTAGAGGCCAAGAGTGCTTGTCCTTTCATCTTGTGTAGCCCAGAAGTAGATCCTATAATCTGTATTTGAGATGATGATAAGGCTGTGAGTTGAGATCACGGTAGCAAACACTAATGAGGTAGCTTAATGTTATTCTTTGAAGAAGCGTGTGTGAGTTCATCAATCTTCTTATTAAAAACATCTATGCTCATCATGTCCCTAACCTTTTACAATATGTACATTTTGACTTCCACTTCTTTTTAAGATGATTCCTCTTTAGAAGAGGGTGTAGACTTAGGAGTGCTATGTGAAGGAGGATATTTACCTTGCTCATTAGACTTGGGTGCCTTGTTCTGCTTCTTACCTATGCCACTTGAATCCTTCATCTCCTTTGCAACAAGAGCATGAGATCTAGAAGACTTCAATGTACCCATGTACTAGAATTTCTTCCCTTGTGAGTTGGTACACCAAATTCATCAAGAGGCATTTTGTATGCATTACTTAAGGCATCCATTTGTAGCAGCATAGAAAGTAGAGACAAACACAAAAAATGAAGGACCAAGCTTAGCAAGAATAGAAAGTATCATTTGTTCATCCTCTTTAGTTACCCCACAATTGGATAATTGTAATCTAAGAGAATTGAGCTTAGATAAAAAGTCTTGGACATTGTCAAAATCTAAAGGATTAAGACCCATGAGTTCATTCTCCAACTTAAATTTCCTCATCTTATATGGCTTACCAAAGAGACTCTCTAAAGTATTACAAGCTTCATTAGGATGAGTACAAGATGCAACATGATATCTAAGATCTGGAGAAATGGACAACTTCAAAGTACCAAGAGCTGTCCCGCTATCAAGCCATTTTCTTTTCTCTTTTCCTCCTGTGGGTTCTAGATCTTGACCAAATGTTATTCATTGCAACTTTGATTTTAACAACTCCATTTGAGATTTCCACTCATGATAGTTATATGGAGTTAAAAGTACAATTTTTTTCAAATCCATGATACAATGAGATATTACAAGAGAAGAACAATTTTCCCTCACAATACAAGATATCAACCCCTTTGTCCCAACAAGATTTACACTTCTTTTTTTTTTGCAAAATTTACAATAATAGCTGTCCCGAAAATATCAAATCCTTCTAAACTGAAAAATGAGAGATTTGAGCAATCTGCAAAAAGTGCATGAGTAGATCTGAAGTGCTCCTGAATACCTTCCAAATGCCGCAAATTTGGAGAAAATTGGAGATAAAAGCACAAAGATATGAGCTTGGAGGTGAAAAAAGAAGATCTGGCTTCAACCTAGAAAAAGAGGCACAAAATTGCAAAATCTCTGCAAAATATCTACACCACTGAAAAATTTAGATCTCCACCTTTTTGATGATATCTCATTTCTGAAAAAATAGCCTCCGTATGTAAAAGTTATGAAAAAATGAAAAAAAAGGCCTATAAATAGAGCACTTGAGGGAAAATACAAATCTTTGAAAGGCTAAAAGCGGGGGCAATTTTGAGCAACTTGGAAGCCGAAATGTGGTCATGCATATGACCACCGGGTTCTCTAATTGCAAAATAAAAACATCGCCAATACAAAGCCTGTGGGCAATCTGATATGGTCCATGAATATTCAGTCGGCTTTACAAGGTTTCAATACCGGTCTATTAAAAACTTTGATAATAAATATGAAACAATGCCCAATTAAAAAATTGTACCAATGACCAGTAGTTATTGCCTATGCCAAAAAAGTGAACCTGTACCTGAGCAAACCATTGGAAAGATCCCACCATAAATGCTTGGCCAAATTGAGAGGGCAGATAAATGCTCGGCCAAATTGAATATGCAGAATTGGTAAGGCGACGTGATCACTGTACATACCATATACCAGCCGATGGAAAGATCTTACCGGAAATAAAAGGTACGACTGATGACTGATTTGAGTACCCACGGAGATATAGGTTATACCAGCCGAGAATGATGCACAATACCCAGCAATAAAGGCCGACAAATGACAAGCGAGCAATGTGATAGCTATAGGGTCGGGATCCGTACGTCGAGGGCAGAATGGGCTGACCAAACAATCCAATGGATGAACCCGTACCAGCTAGCCAATGTACATATGGTGATTGTAGCCAGTAGATGATAAATACACCCTGCACCCAATGTACACCGAGCAAGTACTGCAAAAATATCACCGTCGGAAGGAATCGCAACACCTAGAAACTCTGATACCATGTAGGAGTTGATGGTGACTCCCCAACATCCCCAAGAACAATTGTGACCAAAACCACTTCCACAAGAGAGAATGGCAAGAATGCTTGCTTCACAATGCAAGATTGAATATTTGTTGAATTTGATGATTGATATACAAATGTACATGAGATGCCTTGCTTATATGGGCAAGGTTGAGAGATAGGTATGAATATGATGTTAACAAATGTCATGATCTTATGACATGAGACAACTAACAACCTAATCACCTAGGAAATGATGCATCCTAGCTAGATAAGATAAGTTCTAGATAAGCCAACTAAGACTTCTAGAAAGAATCTTTTACCTAAGTAAAATTAACCATGTGAATGTGTCCCCTAATTACCTAGTGAATGAATAAGCTAGGTACAAAACAATTATTCACACCAATAGAAAGCGAGACATGTAGTAGGTCTAAAAGAGGGAGATCAACTAGAGGTCAAAAGGGTGAAGAAATTTAAGTAAACGCATGGAATTTTTTCTTGTTGAAGGGAGGTCATGTTCTTATGATGATAAGAGCTTAAGTGACATCAAGGTGCCTTTGAGGTACAAACATCTATGGAAACAATGGGTACCCAAGGAACTTCCTCCAATAAACACTGATTTTTGTGTCAATGAGAGGATATATTGCATAGCACCATCGTCATTACATGGTTTGGGCCTATTTGCATGGATGGCATAAAGGTTTGTTATGACAAAGTTACTGAATTGATGAAGTATGTTGGACCCTTTTACAGTTACAAACATTGGATGCAACTGGTTCGATATACGGGGTAATGCATAGGTATTATCTGTATTAGCAAATTATATACAACTAAAAGATAGGATCAAAATAAAGGAGTGGCTATGTACATTGACAGAAGGCCAACAAAATTAGGGAATATTGCAGGGTTTATAAATAGTACATGACCTGGGTCAATAAATAAGAAACCCAATTGCATATTTGAGGCGCGCGAGGGAAACTGTGTATTTGTATGTGTGATAAAATCAATAACTATAGGGGATGAGCTCATTAACCATCTAGTTGTGATGTTCAGTAATAACAAATTCAACCAAACCAAGGTCCTTAAGAAAATTTGGTACCTATCTAAAAATTATGTGAGGGACGATATAGTTTACATTTAGAGAAGAACAAAAAGTATGAGCGTCCCCCATGATTCTGAAGAGGGAGTGGAAGGACCTGGTGTCAGATGGAAAGGAGAAGGCTGAAAAGAAAAAAGGAAAGACACTACTGGGCCAAGGAAGGTATGTGATACTATCAACAATGCAATTATATAATATTGATTACTTTTCTCTTTACATAATCTAACATATTTCAAGCGTTTCATAGGTTGCAGAGCACATCAAAGGTAAAGAATAGAAAAACACAAAACAACACAAACTTGGCTCTGGTGGTTATATGAAATTAGCCGCACGAATTGTAAGTATTAATAAATGAAATATTGCATCCAAATAATAAATTACAAACAATTTTGGTTTTATCACACCATAGAAGCAAAATTCATGATCTTATGCAAAAATGCAGGGCTCTGAATTCAACATAGTGCCCACAGAAGAGGACCTGAATATTTTCTTCCAGTAAGGCTATGGAGCCGTGGCTGAATACCTAAGACTCTTGATTGGGAAAACACAAGCTTCCACTACATCCGACATGCAGGTAAATAAACTCAATGAAGTTTATTTAAAATTGAATATTTGTGCAATCTATTCAATATTAATTTCCACCATAAAGTAATTATGTGCCTATTTTTTTTAAACAAGCAAACGGATATCGCACATAACATTGGAATGCAACTTGGTGAGGGTGGAGCACAACCTGCAGATGAAGGTCATGATGTGCATCCCAGTACTGGATGTATTCATGTGCTATACAAAATACGGTATGGATTAATACAATTAAGCATCTTTAGTACAATTGGTGTATTAATTAATGCGTAACCTTTCATGTTTCAACTTTAGAGCATGTAGAAATGCATTGATCAACATATTTGAGCATGATCGAGGCTAGACAAGATCGAGGGAACATGATGTGGCCCATTGATGAGGATCACTCTATTTTCTTTTTAAACATATTTAATTGCAATTGGTGTATTAATTAATGTAACCTTTCATGTTTCAACTCCAGAGGATTTAGAGGGTGTTCAACATGTTGAGCATGAGGCTATAAGACAAGATCAGGAACATGATGTGGCCCCATCAGGTAAAGAGAACCACTCTAATGTTCTTTTAATTAATTAAATACTTGTAACAATAATAATAAAACATATCAATTTAACATTTCTTTGTTATTGCAGTAGACCCCCCTTACAGCTGCCTCCATGTTGTGAGTACATGACTAGGCATACATTAAAATCACGAGCATAGGGAAGAACAACTGAAGGGGGGATAGATGATTTAGAAAATGTTACTCCACTTCTTTTTTTAGCTGCAAAAATAAAAATAAAATTTGATTGTAATCATATTATGACAACCATATTTTTGATAATATGTTAATGAATGTTAAAAATTGATATTTTTGACAACCATATTTTTGATAATATGTAAAAACTGAAAGAATGAATGTTATATGTTAATGAATGAAAGTGAATATGTTAATGAATGAATATTATATGTTATTAATGGATGAATGAATGAATGTTATATGTTATTAATGGATGAATGAATGATTAATGCTATATGATCAGGTATGGGGAATTGAGAGTGATGTGAGGGAGGGGGATGGGCCAAATGAGCTTCCACCATCACATGGTTGGCCATGTTAAGTAGAGAATATTAAACTATTCTTGAAACAAAGAGAAGCTCAATAAGGTAATGCACTTTTCAATATTTCATTATGCTGCACTTTTAAGCTTATGTGATTTTCATTAGTTCTCTTTGCTTCAATATGTTACCCTTTGTACTTATTTTACTTTTTAGCACATCTCATATGTTACCCTGGATGAAAAATTTTGCAGGGGAAGCTATCCACAGATGGATCCCGCATCTGGGGATATATGAGTTTGTATTAGTCAAACTTGGGATGTACTCATGTAGCACAAAAACAAAAGAGAAGAGCCCAACTATTTCAGCACAAGAATTGGTTTGAGAGTGGTATGTGGTTCAAACTAGGTCTGGGTATGAGGGGTCTAGGAGAGTGCCCTGTAACACAGCTGGTATTAAATCATTAAACATACAAATAATGTAATTATGTGGTTAATGCTAAAATCATCCACAATTCACTATGTGATGAGTAGTTAGTGATGATGTCATGCCATTGTTTGGTAGGTTATTGATTCTGTAGTTGCTCCCAATAATCATCTCTAGTTTCTTACATGCCATTTGATCCATACAAGGGGAACCTTTCAATCTGGGTAGCAATTTTATAGATGATTCTCTTATTTAGTGACCAATGGAATAAGTGAGTGGATGGATTGCTCCTAGTAATCGCTTGTCATGTGCTTCATGCATTGATGATAAAATAATTTCATTGGATAGAATTAATACAGTTATGTATTATATGTTTTTGGTTTTGTTTTTGGTTTGGGTTTAACTATTATTTTTATTCACCCAGGTATCATATGAGAAAGCACACATATTTTGCTAGAGATCCATCACAAAAGTGACCTTCTCTCTCTCTCTCTCTCATACACACTCACTTTCTTGCTCTCTCACACACACAACTGACCAAAAATAGATCGTACTATTTTGAAATCATTAGTTGTGGATTTAATTTCTATTTGAACTCAATTGTAATCAGGTGGGATTCATACGTTGTGGGAACAATACTTGTTTTGATTCGTGAGCTTGGTGTGCAGTTCTATGATGGCATCAACATACTTGTATGTTGTGTTTACACTAATTTTTGGTTGTCAAATGTTAAGAACATATTTTAATTTATTCCACTATGAGAGAAGACATTGAAGAAGAGTATCATAGAAAAACACTCAATCATCAGGGAACTTCAGTCCCAAATAGAATCAAGAGAAGATCAAATACACAAAACTTCAACAATTCACTTTCATTCACCAAAAATCCATCAATTCCTCTTGAACCATAAGGCTATCAAACATCACAAACACAAAATTAATATTTCAAACCCTTTATCAAATTCCAATTCAACTTATCAACCATCAAAATGTCTGTAACAATCAATAACCAGATTTGAATAATTGAAATTAGTCCATACAGTCTACAAGTACCAATCCACTCATCTTAGCAACTTACTTTACAAGGATAATTAACAACAATCCAATCATCACTTACTCAAAAAACTTGAACAACATGTTCTTGACACAAATACTTACTCACCAATCATTGACCCATCAGACTTGCCCTTGGTTTGCAATCTATATGCCTTTTTCCACATAGGATTCACCTTGCTCAATAGATCAAGTCCTTCAACCTATCTTCAAGCCTCTATCAAACACTTAGGTATCATTTGTAACACCAATAAAGCAACATTAGATCATAATTCAAACATTGTTTTATCAGAATATTAGGTTCTACATTCAAATTACCATTTTGCACAAAGAAACCAGCCTACCCCAATCAAGAATTCCAAACAGTCAATCTTCTAAACTCCTTCCAAGCATTTAGACACCTTGAATAATTATATTTAGACAATTTCCCATCATAAAAAATCCATTATTTCACTATTTGACAGATTCACATCTTATGAGCAATCTACACACCAATCTACTAGTAGGACAACAAACCCATGTATCGGGTGGCATCATTCCAAATTCAAAGTATGTCCACAAACTTCACACACATTTAGAGATCCATTCCCACTATCTTTAACATTCCACAATCCCAAACTTCAATGTTCGAAACAATCATCAATAAAACTGACTGTACGTTGCCAAAAGAGCCCTTATTAGGCCATATATACAAAGAAAGTTGTCTTGAAACGCCTCCAATACACAAAAGAACTTGAAACAGTCTTACATCACACCTCAAAACTAAAGATTCAATTACTTTCAAGGGAAAAAAGGCTTCATATAACCATGTTAGGGGGGGAAGATGTTTGAATGAATAATTTTTTAAAAAAACTACAAGGTTTCATCGCAATTTCGACCAATATAGCCTGACGAACCACATGATGAGGTTGCTATACACACAATGTAGTTTTCATCATAATGGAAATGACGGTTTTCTCCACCTCCTTGGAAAATGAAGAATATTTGGTGTTTTTTCGACGATTTCAAATGGGTGTTCTGCAACGTTTTGTGATTTTTTGCGTCGATAGATGGATGAAGTTACATTGATTTTGTGATGGACAATGCCAATGTTTTCTGTGGTGTTGATCGACAATGCTAGGTCATGGTTTCAACGAATAAAAAATACTCGTTAAAGCAACGAAAATCCAGCGATGAAATTTAAATCAGTGTTGTGTCGGTAAGTCGACAATATTTTTTCAATGTCACCAAACATTCGTCAGAATTTGTAGTCAAATACAGTAGTGTAAGGTCAGATGAGTTTTAGAAGATGGCGGAGCAGGACTAAACATATGCTCCCTAAAACTGGTTAAGGCTCTAGGATTCTATGATGCTTTTGTAGATGCTACCAAGAGCATTGTTATAAAGGTGTATGATGATGAAGAATGCTCCTCTCAGGGAATTATCACACTCCCTATCTGAGTTGGGCCAGTCATTATGCATACAACATGTCAAGTCCTGGATCTTGAACTACCATATAACATATTTCTTGGTTGACCTTGTATCCATGCCCTAAAAGCTATTCCATCCACTTACCATCAATTCTTGAAGTTTCCCTTTGATGACACTGAAATCACCATATATGGAGACCTCAATCCCTTTCAGTATTGCACCAATCTAAGGGGTATTTTCGAACATCAAGTGCCCATCAATCAAGCAGCTCCAACCTCCTCTCCTTCCAAATACATCGACCCATCCAAACTTGCCAAATTGTCCATGTCCACCCCTTCGTCTTTTGCCACACCATCTCCCTCCATCCCAAAGAATGATCCTAATATCAAGATCTAGGTGTAGATGTCTAAATTTGGACACTTAATTTATCCAAATTCATCCCCTTTCGTCTTATTTTTATTAATTAAGTAATACTGCTATTATTTAATTAATAGCTTTAATTCTACCAAATCCCTAAGGTATTTAATCAATAATACCTTATCTCTTTAATCCTTCTATTTATTTAATTCCCTTTATGTCACATCCTCCATCATTTTTATCTTATCTTAATCCATCTTCTAATCTCATCATTAGGATGTGCACATGCCTAATCCTTGATTAGGATGTGTCACATCCTCCAACTTTTGCAAGTTGGCCTCTAATATCTCTTAGCCACCTAACCATCCTCTAATCCTTCACTAACTAGCCTAATCAACCTCTCAAGGAATTTTTAATTCCTTTTATCCTTCCAAGGAATATTAAATTCCTTTTCTCTTCCCCATGTCCTTTATGACATGTGTCCTTAGTCAACCCTATTAAAGGCTTTCTCCTTTTGGACAAGGCATCTCCCTTCCCCATGTGAATTTTTAATTCACATTTAATCTCCCAATACATTTAAGGAATTTTAAATTCCTTCTCTCATCCCCATGAGAATATTTGAGGAATTTTTAATTCCCCACTTGTCCTCTCCCTCACATGGGGACAAGGACCTCCTTTATGAGGAGATCTTGTCCAATCCCAAAGTACTTTGTACCCCCCTCCATGTCATGTACCTGTCCTTCCACCTCATGTCCACTTCACCTTTTAGGGCTATCTCACATGCCACATGTCAAGATGTGAGGGCTTGTGAGTTCTCAACTCACCTTAGCCCTACATCTTGATATTTGGTGGCTCAATCTTGGCCATCCATTTCCCCTAGGAATTCTCAAAATTCCTATAAATACCCCCTCTTTTCTCTCATTTAGGGGGAGATCATTTTGCTAGCCAAACTCTTGCAATTTTGTTTCTCAACTTATACTTAGCCATTTTCTTGTTTTCATCCACTTGCACTTATCCTCACAACATCATTTAGCTTGCATCTACTTGCCATCCAAGGAGCATACACATCAAAGATCGAAGGGCCAACCAAAGGATCGATTCAACGCAAGGTATAAAGTTCTATTTTGTTGCCTTTATCTTGTTTTATTTCCAACTTAGGCTAATCTTGAGGTGTAGGTTGTTTTGGTGTTTATTTGCACTCTTTTACTTGTTGCTTACTTTCTAACGCTCACATTCAACCTATCACACCAGGACCAAGGTTGCGAGGAATATAGATTGAACACGGCCTATTGCATTACTAAAATACCTAAGTCTCCAAAGGCTTATGGTCGACCTTGTTTCATAATGGAGCCTAAAGAGATTTTCAAAGTTCCCCTGTCACCAATTTTTATAAAATGGGGAGACATGAGAAAATAAGACATTGAAGATTTATCAACATGGATTTATAAGGACTCTAAAGACCCATCCCCATTACCATTCTAGATATATGGTAAAGGATATGATATGGTGAAGGCACAAGGCTATGACGAAACTAGTGGCCTTGGTAAAAACAAAACTGGAATGTGAGAACCTATTATGCCTTCCCGAAGACCGAAGCTTCTTGGGTTAGTGTTTGGGCTACCCAAAATTGACGATCGATGTACCAATGTACTTTCAGGTGAGAGAGTGAATGCTTTTGAAAGTGTCAAGACTATTGCAGATTCCCTTACCGAAACTAACTCACA
>VDFB02004043.1:0-14325 GCA_007258455.2 Sequoia sempervirens | reverse complement strand
AATTGATTTGAAACTCTGTAACTTTTCCATTATAACTTAAGACCTTTGTTGCACAAACAACATCATTTTCTAAATGGACTACCTATTGACCTCATGTATACTACACAAATGTTTGCAAAAAATACACCAAAATTTTCCCTACTTTACCTTCCACACATCTTCAGCATACCCATTGCACACCAAGGTGCGATTGCTAGTATAATATTATTACAATATAATAATATAATGTTATAATTATAAGATTGCATTAATATATAGTTATTATATTAATATTATTATATATTAGAATTTATTATTATATAATTATTATATTAAAATATATTAATAGTTATAGTATACTTATATATTAATATTTATACTATTTAATATAAATATTAATTTGTTTGTTGTTTTTATTTAATTAATAAATAAAATAAAATATATAATAATTTATTATATTTATATACTAATATAGTTAATATTATTTTTAATACAAGAAATTATAATGTATTATTATATTTATTGTTATTATACTTATATGAACCTTAATTGAATCTTATTTGAACCTTAACATAATCTTAATAAAACCCTCATAATCATAACTCAAAATGAACTCTACCCTTACCCTAATTGAATGTTATTTGAGCCATAATTATAACCCTAATTGATTCATACCCTAACTTTAATTGAACATTAATTGAATCCCAACTATTATTGAACCATAGTCATAATTGAGCCCTAATTGAATTGTAACTATTATTGAACCATAATCATAATTGAAGCCTAATTACACCCTAATTGAACTATAATTAAACTCTATTTGAATGCTAATCCTAATTGCACTCTAATTTTATCCTAATTGAATCTTAATTTAACCCTAAATAAACCTTAATTTAACTCTTATTGAACCCTAATTGACCTCTAATTATAAGTAACCTTAATCTAATGATAATTGAGCTCTAATTTAACCCTAATTTTGAAATCTATTTGAATGATAACTCTAACTAAATTGTAACTATAATTGAACCCTAATTTAACCTTAATTGAACCTCAAATACTTGAATTCCTTTTATAATTATAAGATTAGTAAAATGTGGTCAATGTGATTGTATTATAGATCTTTTATTTAATATATTATATTAGTATTGGTAGTTGGTATATGTAAGAGAAATAAATTAATAAATTTCAATTATTATACATTTGTTATGCCTTGTGAATTATAATAAATACATAATGATTCACAAAGATTTTGTGTCTTCATTTGTCTTGATTGGATTGTTTAATTAAGGTGCAAGAATTTATTCTTACCTTAAATCCTCCCAAATATTTTCTTTGTGATTTACATTCTTTACGCTTCTTGGATATACATTTTATTTAATGCTTTACCTTCAAATTATAGAGCTTGTGTTTTCATTGAAAGTGTTGACATAATGTAGTTCAAGAATGATAATTTATATTTAGAGAATTTGATTCCAAAGGATTTCTTCTATAATTTAAGATGCTTATAATTCTAAGATTGCATTGTCATTAAAATATTCAAATGCAAAGGGCCTTCAAATAGTAAAGCATTTATATTTTCATTTACTATGTTTAGATAAAGTACTTCAAGTGTTTGTATTCTTATCAAAAACATTTGAATATCAAGAATATTCTTTCTAATACAATGTTTAGACTTCTAATGGAGATCGGTGGGATGTTGCGCGATGGAGGGGGTTTGAAAACTTCGGCTGCAGATGGAGACTCTGATGATCCAGTCCTTGATGGAGGTGTTGGTCCCGTGTCTTTTGTGGATTCACAACTTGTTGGGTTGCCTTTGGCATTAACAGGGGGATTTGCAGCCATGCATGTGCTCTAGGGTCAAGTGTTTGTAGGGGAGACCACATTGTCTATGACTTTGGAGCTAAGATATGTGTGTTCTTTGGCTTTTCCCCTTTTTTTGAGGTGGATCTTTCTTCTTCTGAGCTTGTTCTATTCTCGTCTTGTGCGGGTCTGGTGTTGATGCATGAATTTGCAAAAAACAGTGCCCTTTCCCATTTTCCTACGCTTGTTTGGGCCTTTCTGCTCTAGCCCTTTGTTAGTGGAGTTGTGATTGTTTGGGTTGCTTGTGGTAAAGGAGCTACATCTATTTTCTTGAGGTGGTTCTGGAGATTTCTTACTTTCCATGTGCTACTATTTTTGTTGTGGCTCCTTGGACGGACGCGGCTTTCTGCATTCTCATCTACAAAGGTGTGTTTTTTAGGGGCTTTAGCACCTTCCTCCTTCTGTTGACTGGGAAAAATTCCCTCTTCTTTTGTGTCTACACTTCTTGCATGCTGGATCTTGGCTTTGGTTCTGTCCACTTAGGATTTTTTGGCTCCAGTTCTGGGGTTGGCTCCTTTCAGATGATCTTCTACTCGATGTTGGTTTGGTTGTGTTTGGGGGAGTGTCGCTCCTCTATGGTGGTACATATGTTGTGGTTTTGTTTGTTGTATTTGTGGTGTTTTTTTGTCCTTTCAATGTTGGCTTGGTGGTGCAGAAGCACCTGGGAAAGTTCAAGGTTTATTGAAGTTTTCTTTGAAGTTCTTATTTTGTTTTGTTGTCATAAGGTCATGTAGACCATTTTGTGTTGAGCTTAGTGGTGTTTTGGGCTTTGGAAAAGGGGTTGTTAAGAGTTCAATGCGTTTAGAGGCTCATTTTTGCTATATGGTGAAAAGTTGTCAAAGATTGCAAAACATAGTGGGTTTTATAATGTTTGCTCTAGGTCATCTAAAAGGCTCGACCCATGAAGCTCAACTACTTTGGAAGCCTATTTAAGGCATGAATTGACCTTGAGGTAGGGTTGGAGGTATTATTCTTGAGTGACATTTTTGTAAGTTGAAGGAAACAGCGTTCAAAAGACAGTTTTTCTATATTTTTGCATTCAAACTGAGCTTTAATGGGGTGATCCTGCTGTTATTTTGTGTGTAGTATGTAGTGTTCACATTATACAAGCTTGGTGTGCTATTCATTTACCTTTGTAGACTATTTTTCATCCTTTATTTGTAAATAGTTAGTTCACTATTTTTTTCTGGCCTGTAATAGGCAATTTTGAAAGAATGGAGCTCTAGAGCACTTCCCCACCGTACAATTTGTACGGCCCTCTGGGATTAGTGTCTAGGCTCCTTCATTGTAAATATGGTAGTTAGTAGGTTTTGGTTGAGTGCAGGAGATGCTAGCAAAAAGATGCCCTAGGCGAGCTAGTGCAGGTCCGGTTGGGGCAGACTTGGAGAAAAGATCCATAACTTGTAGGGGAAATGAGATACTGAAGAAATTATTTCTTGTGAATTTTCTTGAGGGTCTTAGCTATGCTTGGAGGTTAGGAGGAGGTTTTGACAGTTCATCTGGAGTGATAGTTCTTTGGCAGTCTAGAAACAGCTTTGTAAAGTTTCAAAACCCTAGGTTTTGGGTCAGTGTTGGGTTTAGATAGAGTACGGCCTATACAGGGCTAAAACCCTAGAAATCTTTGAGGTGTAGGCATGAGAAACACTAATTCTTAACAAAAGAACCTAAATCTTTAGTGGGTTAGAAGAAAAGTGCAGTTTGACTCTGTTGACAGGCCTAATTGGGGCTCAAGGGCTACTAGCTTTTCAAACCCTAAGAAAGGAACCTTGTGAAAGCGATGGTAAGTTAGAAACTTGTGGTTGTTGAAGAACCCTAGTTTGATCATTTTGAAGTCTTACAACATGTCTCACCCCTTGCAAGAATCTAATTGAAGGTGTAATACCCCATGTTTGCTGATTCATTAGATACTCTTGGTACTCTTTGATATTGTGGATACTCTGTGATACTCTATGTGGTGGATTTATATTCTATTATGTGTGGTTCTTAGTTATTTGCTTACTGCTCTTTACATTATGTGTGACAATTGATGATACATTATACATTGATGATTTGATTCGTTATGCAATGGTGTTCTTTAAATTTATATGTGATGATGTATTTCCATGATATTATGCTTATGATGACATGTTTAGTGTATCTTGGTGGAAGGACGGAGTAGTACCACTCGCTCGCGAGTGCCCTACTACCCCACTTTTACCTTTCACAGTGTGTTTTCAGTGGAGATTATATGTTACTTGGCATTTATTTGTTTGTAAGAATTGCAGGATTAAAAGTCTCGATTCCACCTCATTCAGCAGGATAGGGCGAGCACAAAATAAACCCAACGGGTACGATGTTGTAAAAGGATTTCTTAAGGAAGAATTCCCGTCCCAAGTCTGTCATTTCGTTAGGAGGTTGTTGAGTCATGTGTTGACCTGGTATTGTCTTGGTATTTTTATTTTTGAGTTAAATGATTTATTTAATTTATTTATGGTTTGGGGATATTTAATTTAATGATTTTAATTAAAGTTATTTTATTAATTAGGATATAGTAAGTATTGAAGTTTAATTATATTTAATTAAAAGTTATTTATTTACTAAAAATCTTGTTTAAATTAAATTTTAGAAATAAGTGGTGGTAATTTAAAAGTTATTGTTTAAAAATAATAATAATTTAAAAGAAAAGCTGGAGATATTCTTGTGGGGGATTTGTTGAGAATGAAATTAATGATTTCAAAATCCTTTTCATAGGAGAGGAAGAGGAAGAGACAGGGGCTGTTGAAATGGGGATTTTGTATTCTTTTAAAAATGAGAGGAAAGAGGTATGCAGGGGAATTTTTTTTGGGGGAAGATTGTCTCAAAATTTGTTTTGGAAAAGAAGCTGTAGGAAAGGATCAGCGTTGAAAGGAGGAGGAAAGCATTGGTGTTGGATTTCTTCTATAGCCGTAGGATGCCAGGTTCCTTTCAAAATTCTATTCTGTGTGTTCATGCTTCTGTTATTTTTATATACTCTTGGCTGTATCGTTTGATGAATTTCAATCTCTGAGTGTATTGAATTAATTGATTGAAATTTTTTGTTTGTATAAACATTGCAAATGTTTTCATAAAACCTAGGGAAAATCTTGTCTAAATTTCTTCAATACAAATTATTTGTAAAAACCATAGTTGACAAAGAATTATTAAAACATTATTGTTTGGGTTTCAACCCAGATCTTGAATTTTATTTGTTTAGAACAAATTATTTGGTCAATGTCTGGGAACCAGGATTAAATCAGGGTATTACTATTTAGTTTGATAAATACAGATTCATAGGTCTAATTCTTTCTAAATTTTTGAAAAGTAGTTTTAAAATTTGTGAGGTTGGGTAGTTTTCATTTCAATTAGAGGAGGGTTTATTTTTACCCTGTGTATGAATGGCTGGATTGCAAACCCGTGAGTTTTATTGTTATTTTTATTGTACGAAATTCATTTTATATTAAAATAAATATATACATATAGATCGATATGGGGCTTTCGTACTTGTTTCGTTTCTTTGGTATTGGGTGAAAGATAATGTATAGTTTCGTAATTCAAAAAATTTACTATTGTTGAACTTTGGCTATGTTGTTTCTAGAATTTTGCGCCCGTACGCCAACATAGTATATAATATGTTTGATATATTCTATTCTCTTTATTCTGTAATGTAATGTTCGAGTTATGAATGCATAGAGGAATCCGTATTGAAATTTTTGAATCCAGAGATTATACAGAATTCACATATTATTAAACCTAATGTTGGGAACCGTAATACTAGTTTAATCACTGTCTGGCCATTATTCCTTGCACCCCTATGCTTCTACCTTGTATTAAATTTTTGAGTGTTTCTGAAGGGTGCGGCTGGCGGTGGTTACATCACACTGACTTCCTAGAACAAAGTGTGGTACTTACCTTGTGCAGTGAAAAGTAGTTATGCTGCATGGCATTCGGTAGAAAATACAATCTCCATGGTTCGGGGCCGCGTTTATTGTATTTAGTGATAGGCTAGTTATTTGATACAAGACTTTTATTCATGGTAATTCAGTAATATATCTGCCTTATTGGGATTGTACTCGGGGTATATATGATTTTCGTTGTGCGTGACATTTCAAATTTATATGTATTTAATATGGGATTCGTTTCATAATAAGTTCGATAGGTAATGGATTTGAGTTATAGGTAATTAAACAAGTATATCATTATATATATCTATATAGGTATATATATAAATATTGGGGTTAATTTTAATATTCATATTAATATTAATGTTAATACTAATATATATATATATATATGTGTGTAGGTTTATATATATATATTGTAATTTTATTGTAGGTTAGTTTTAATTTGATAGTATGATAGGAAGATAGTTTACAATTATTTTTATTCGTTGAATGTGGTATTTTTAAGAAAACAAATGTAACAGTGAAAAGTAGAGTTAAATTTGATGTTCTTAATTAAATGGAATTTTTGTGTATTGAATTACATTTTGATGAGGATTTTTCCATGTGTTTGAGATGTGTCTTTTGGTATTATTGTTAATGATTCTTTTGAGTTATATCGTTTCATGTATTATGGATTTTCTTTTATTTGGGGGTTTATGCTCTGTAAGGGAACCCTAGAGTTTAACAATCTTGTTTAGGAACCTAAGGGAATTCTAGAGGTGGAGTAATGTGGTTACTCTTGTTTTTCATTTTAAATTTGGATTTGTAATGTTTATGGATCGGTTATACTTTTGGATTATACCAGACTATGGATGTGTTTCCTTGTGATTGGTGAGATGGTCATGCCTCACTTTTGATTGTCTTTTGATGTAGTTCTTTTTGTGGTGCAATCCTTAATGTTATTGTCTTGTAGTTGAGTGTTTAGAGGGAGTGGCTCTAAGTGGGTGGTCGGTGCACAAAGGGGCACCAGGATAGCCCTCGTTAGAGTGAATTTAATAAGTGATAATTTAAATAATTAACTAGGGGGTGGGTAGTAACACACTAAAAGGATAATTGTTGCCTCATCCACCTTTTAGTGCTACCACAGACTAAAGGGGATTGAGAAGTCCGTGGTTGGCATGATTGTTGCCTTGTCTTCGCAAAAGGTAACGGTTCCGCATGAGCAACCCTATGGGGTGGTTCCTTGAGATAGGTAGCTTGGATAGCCATAGATGGAGGCGATTCCTAGCGCTTGGTTGCCTGGATAATTCGTCAATAGATGGAGGTGGTACCTCGCGATAGGTAGCCTAGAGAATCCATGTTAAGCCATGCGATGACACTTCCCTCTAACATTCTTATTTTTGTAGTTATTTGGAAATCCTTTGGAATCAGTCACTTGTCTTGTATTGGTGATTTTTTTTGTTGTTGTTTGAATTTGAGTGGTCTCATGTGTTGTATGATTTTCATTAGCTGGTTGTGAGTCTTTGTCTAGGCGTTCTTGGTTGGGAACCCTTCCTTAGCAACTCCTAGCATGGGGGTGGTCGGGTGGAATGTGTCTCGCACCCGTTGGGATTCTCTCTCTTATGCAAGTTCATCTTTCAGTGCGGAGTTGCAGTAGCGGTTGATTCTTTGGTTCGTGGGTTCCATATTTATGTATTTATACTATTTTTGTATTGATGTAATACTCCCACCTAGTTGGGAAAGTTTTGTATATTATTGCACATGGTGCTATTGTAATGCAAACTCATGTTGATGCATTGTAGTTTTATTGTAAACTTGGTTATGAGAAGAATTTATAATGATGTTATAACTTTGGATATTATTCTATCTTATGACTTTATTGTTGTTACTGATGCAATTATATTTATGGATGTTTGAATGTATGGTTTATATAATGGTTAGTTAAATGTTTATGTTGTTAAGAGTTAGTTCTTAAGTAATGACCTCGTGTTCCTCAAAGGATTAAGTCATGCAATTTGAATAATGGTTACATTATGTTATTTAAAGTTCACTTCTTTGTTCTTAAAAAAAAAATTGGTTGCATTTTACTTAATTCCTTTAGGGTTGCGTGGTGGGGCGTTACAACTTGGTATTAGAGCCAAGGTTGCTAACGCTGGGTTCTCTGGGTAGTTGGTGTCCATTAGGAAACCTTTGTGTTAACTTTGATCTTACATACTATAACTGTGTCCAGGATCATGCCTCGAGCTAGAGGTCATGGCCGTGGAAGAGGCCGATGTGGCGGTCGAGCAGTCAGTCATCATAGTCCATCACCACCTAGTTTCCTGTTAGGGTTAGAGATGGTAGATCTAACAATTAAATGAAGATTTAAATGATAAACAGAGAAACTAAAACATACACAGAAGAAATCATAACACAGAGAATTTAACGTGGTTCACCCAATCTGGGCTACATCCACCAAATCGTAGCCATCCAATACTTTTATTATCCAGTGAAAAACCCTATTACAATCTTGCGAATAATCGCGTTTCTCCTCATACTATAACCCCCATCCCAACCCCTTTTAACAAGCTTTTAGAAGCTTCTAGAATTAAGGTTTTACAAAGTCATTTTTCTTTCTTTTTCAGAGATTTTTCCTTTTTCGCTGACGACACGAAAAAAATGGCAAAAAAAATTTCTCGTGGGTCGGGCCCCCTCGGCTCTCAAGCGTACGCCGCCCCAAACCTCGCTTCGGGCGTCAACTCCCTCAGTCAGTCTCCCCACTCCGCCCCGACTCGGCGCAGGACGGGGCTAGGGTGTACAGTATACCATGGGCTATATAGTATAGCATGATCAGTCGCCACATACCAACAATCTCCCACTTGGAGACTGATCAAGCTCCACACCATCACAACCTCCCACTTGGAGACTGATCCTGGACAACACTGCTGCACTTACAGCTCCCATTGGAAATAAGGACCTTGGACCCTGCTGCTTTGTTATACTTGAATTCAACCTTGAAAGCCAACTGAAGCTGAAGAGGAGCTCAGCTTCTCCCTTGGCACCGCCTTCGTAAACATATCTGCTGGATTAACATCTGTATGTATCTTGGCCAGCTTGACCTATCCATCTTCCAACACCGACTGAATGAAATGATATCTCAATTGTATGTGTTTTGTTTTAGAATGCAAAACAAAATTATTTGCAAGATGTATAGCACTCTGACTGTCTGTAAATAAGTAATTTCCATCCTGTTGTTTTCCCAACTCATCCATGAAAAGTTGCAGCCATATCATTTCCTTTGCTGCCTCTGTTGCAACAACATACTCTGCCTCTGTGGTGGATAAAGCAACCACCTTTTGCAAGCAAGAAATCCAACTCACTGCTGTCCCACCAACTGTGAATACATAACCTATAGTACTTTGCCTGGTATCTATATCCCCTGCCAAATCTAAGTCAACATAGCCTTTTAAATCAGTATTAGATCCCCCAAAACATAAACACTTATTGGATGTACCTCTCAAATACCTGAGAATACATTTTATCAAGATTCCAATGCGCTCAACTCGTGATGACTCAAATACCTACTAACAACTCCTACAAAGATGTGCAATATCCGGGCCTCAGGCATACCATGTCGTACATTAAACTTCCTATGGCTGAAGCATATGGTACCTTGGACATTTTTTCTTCCTCCTCTTGTGTCTTTGGACACATCCTTAGTCAATTTAACATGACTAGGCAAAGGTGTGCTGACAGCTTTTGCATTCTCCATATGAAATCTCTGCAACACCTTTTCAACATAATTAGTCTGAGATAAAAACAATTTTCTATTTTTCCTATCTCTACAAATTTTCATACCAAGGATTTGTTTTGCTGCCCCCAAATCCTTCATAGCAAAATATTTTGCTAACTGTTGTTTTAGCTCACTTATGTGATCCATGTTAGACCCAGCTACAAGCATGTCATCAACATATAATCATAAAATAATGTAGCTGTCATTATGCAACCTCTTAAAATAAACACAATGGTTAGAATTACACCTGCTATAGCCTTGCTCAGCCATAAAATTGTCAAATTTCAAATACCATTGTCGAGGTGCTTGCTTCAAGCCATATAAACTTTTCCTCAATCTGCACACTAGTTTCTCCTTACCTTTGACCTCAAATCCTTGTGGCTGTTCCATATATATTTCCTCTTCCAAATCACCATGGAGAAAGGCATTTTTAACATCAAGCTGTTCTAAATGCAAATATCTTCAGCAGCCACAATACTTAAAACAATACGAATAGAAGTCATTTTAACAACAGGAGAAAAAATTTCATCAAAATCAATACTCTTTTTCTGTGCAAATCCCTTTACAACTAATCTGGCTTTAAATCTTTTCTTACCTCCATCCTCCTCTTTCAGCCTATAAATCTATTTGTTTGGTAAAGCCTTTTTTCCTGCAGGCAACTTGCATAAATCCCAAGTCTGATTTTCCAGCAAGGAGTCCATTTCTTCTTTCATTCCATGCTCCTACTGAACCTTGGTATCCACCTGCATAGCTTCATCATAATATTCTAGTTCACTAGCATTAGTTAACATAATAGTATACAAAAAGGGAGAGAATCTTTCTGGAGGTCTACTTATCCTTGAAGATCGTCTAACAGGAGTTTGTGGTATTTGTTGCTGCTATTGTTGCCCAGCATGAGGAACCACTGAAACAACATTGTTGGGAATATCATCCAACACTACATAATCATTTTCTTTCTTCTCATGCTGCAGCAACAGATCTTTGTACAACATTTTTTCATTGAATATGACATCCCTGCTTCTCACAATTTTCTGATTTTCAAAATCCCAAAGCCTATAACCAAATTCATCAATGCCATATCCAACAAATACACATTTCTTTGATTTTGCATCAAGCTTGGTTCTATTTTCAGAATCTACATGTGCAAATGCTTCACAAACCGAAGGTTTTGAAAAAAGAATAACTCACCTTCTTACCCTTCCATGCTTCCTCTGAATACCACAACCCAAAGGATTAGAGGGACCTCTATTGATTAAATAAAGCAATGTTTACATCCTCTACCCACATTTTTAAAGGCAATCCAACATGCAATCTCATAGTCCATTGCACGCTCCATTATTGTTTGTTCATCGCGCTCAACCACTCCATTTCTTGTGGAGTCCTTGGAACCATTTTCTCTTTGAATAACCGTTA
Organism: Sequoia sempervirens; assembly: GCA_007258455.2. Classification (NCBI taxonomy): domain Eukaryota; kingdom Viridiplantae; phylum Streptophyta; class Pinopsida; order Cupressales; family Cupressaceae; genus Sequoia; species Sequoia sempervirens. The sequence goes on along the minus strand of VDFB02004043.1, from coordinate 3,423 downwards.
GAGGAACAATAATCTTCAAACTCTTTGCTGCAATACTCACCACCATTATCAGATTGAGACATTTTATCCTTTTACCCATCTCTATCTCAACCAAGCTTCTCCATTTTTAAAAGTTTCAAATACATCAGATTTCTGCCTAAGAAAATAAATCCATACCTTCCTAGTTGCATCATCAATGAATGTAACATAATACGAGAGCCACCGAGAGAAGATACTGAGCTAGTCCCCATACATCTGTATGCACAAGCTCTAATTTCTCATCTTTCTTTTGCTTCCCATCCTTGAGAAAACTAACTCTCTTTGTTTTCCATACACACAACTTTCAAAGAAATCCATATTAACACATTTTAGATCTGGTAAAACATTATTTGAATGAAAGTACTTTCATACTTTTTGCACTCATATGCCCAAGTCTATTATGCCATAGTGCTGATTCAGAGTCCACAACAACTGTATGATCTTCTACCTGCTAAACTGCAACAACTATTCCTGAACATTGACCTTTTTCTGTAACAATTAAAGTAGAAGGAACAGTATGTCCTGTACAAAGATATAAGGTTTCTACTTTCACACCTTTTGCTACTACTAAGGTACCCTTTGTGACCTTCCAATTTTTATCACTAAATGTAACAACACAACCTTCATCATTTAGTTGAAATTAAATTTTTGCTTAACTTTGGAACATGCCTTACCTCACGTAGTAGCCAATGATTCCCATTCTGCAACTTAATCTTGATTTTTCCCTTTCCAACAATCTGACAGGGTTCGTTATCTCCTAAATAAACCAGCCCAAAATCCCCTTGGACATAATCAAGAAAATAACTTCTGTGGGGGGTAGTATGAAATGAAGCCCCTGAATCTAATACCTAAGAATCATCAGCATTATCAAGGGAAAGAATCACAGCATCCTCATCAGATTTATTACTTACCACATTTGCCTCTTTTCTTCCTTCCTTGTTGTCTCCATCTTTATTTTTTCGAGACCAACAATCTTTCTTCAAATGACCTGGCTTACCACAGTACCAGCAATCCCTCTTTTCTCTAGATTGGGACCTTCTGTCCTTTGATTTTCCTCGTGACTTCCCACAATTTTTAGAATTGTTTCCTCTCTCATTTGTTCTGCCCCTACTTTCTGCATTCAAAACACTGGCTGATGTGGATGTTCCACCTGAGCTTTTCCTACGAATTTCCTCAATCAAAATAACACCAACAACATCATCAAACTTCAATGTATTTGAACCAGAAACAGAATTGCTAACAGCCATTACCAAGCTATTCTAACTTTCAGGCAAAGAACACAGAATCAAAAGAGCCCTAAATTCTTCATCAAAGTTTACTTTTATAGAAGTTAATTGACTGGTGACCATATTAAACTCATTTAAATGATTAGTGACTGGCCCAGCTTCTACCATTTTCATATTAAATAAACGCTTCATAAGAAATACCTTATTCGAAGCGAAAGGCTTTTCATATAACTTTTCCAGGGTTTCCATCAACTCTTGAGTTGTCTTTGCTGTTGTAATATTAAACACCACCGATTGTGCCAGGCACAAACGAATACTACCAAGGGCCTTTCTATCCAAGATCTCTCAGTCCTCATCTGACATTGCTGTAGGTTTCTTGGCTTTCCCTTCCAATGGCCGCCATAAATCCTTCTGATAGAGATAGTCCTCCATCCGCATCTTCCATAACTAATAGTTCTTCCCATTAAACTTCTCAACCTTCTTACCCTCATCTGCCATTGCTCCCACTCAACCGTGAGACTCCCACTCAACCATGAGATCTTCCTACAGACGATAATCAAAACAAAACTTGCTCTGATACCACTTGTTAGGGTTAGAGATGGCAGATCTAACAAGCAAATGCAGATTTAAATGATAAACAAAAAAACTAAAACATACACAAAATAAATCATAACACAGAGAATTTAACGTGGTTCACCCAATCTGGGCTACATCCACCAAACTGCAGCCATCCAATACTTTTATTATCCAGTGAAAAACCCTATTACAATCTTGTGAATAATCGTGTTTCTCCTCATACTGTAACCCCCATCCCAACCCCTTTTAACAAGCTTTTAGAAGCTTCCAGAATTAGGGTTTTACAAAGTCGTTTTTCTTTCTTTTTCAGAGATTTTTCCTTTTTCGCTGACGACGAGAAAAAAATGGCAAAAAAAATTTTCTCGGGGGCTGCACCCCTGAACCCCTACTTTTTGGGGGTTGTCGCCCCCAAACCCCCGCCCTGCCCCGGACCCCAGTGAGGATGGGGGGCTAGGGTGTATAGTATACCATGGGCTATATAGTATAGCATGATCAGTCGCCACATACCAACATTTCCATGGTTCTAAGCATGAAGAAAATTCAAGTCCTCAAAGTAACCCACCAGTTGGTGACCAGAACCCAGGACAGCTTGGTTTGGATGGTCAGTTACGACATCTTCTAGGAGAGCTCCTTGATTGTTTGGGACCTAGGCCTCAGGAAGAGTCATGGATCGAGAGAGAGAGAGGGAAAGGTCTCCAAGGCACAGGGATGCTCCAGCAGATCAACATGCAGTAATAGCAGGGCATATGAGGGATTTGTTGAGAGCTCACCCTCCCACCTTTGATGGCTTGGGAGGAGGCTTGGAAGCAGAAACCTGGTTGATAGATTTGGATCGTTGCTTCGCAATGCACCCATTCGGTAGCAATACCAAGGCTCGGTGCGCAGTAATGCATTTGTGAGGTTTCACATCTACCTAGTGGAGGTTGGAAGAACAAAAGTTACACCTGGATATCAGCGTGGTTACATGGGAGTTGTTTCTGGATAGGTTCAGAGCTCGTTTTCTCTTTGATCATTGGAGGCAGCGTAGAGCTGATGAGTTCCATGATCTTAAGTAGATGTCTTTGTCCGTTGAGCAGTATGAGTGGTAGTTCTACGAACTCAAGCAATATGCTGGGATCAATCACGATGAGGGGTTGCTTGTTCAATATTTTGTTCGGGGCTTGAATGCCCGTATCAGTGGTGGAGTAAGAGTCTTCGAGCCGAAGACAATGGAGGTTGTAGTGGAGAAGGCTCGGTTAGTAGAGGAAAACTTGGCTATGGCTCTTGGAGGGCATGTTGGAGTTCAGATCGATAGTGCTTTGGCACCAGGTACAGGTTCTAGAGGTGGGTAGTCTCAGGCTGCAGGGCCTTCTAGGAACTTTTAGACATCATCTAAGGGTGGTTCACACCATCAGCAGTCTCAACCCAATCAGTATAAATCATAGTCTTAGCAGAGGGACAGGTTTCAGGGCAAGAAGTTCTAAAGTTGGCAGCGGGATAAACCTGATTGTTCTGTGCAGCCTGCACAAAGTGCACAGTCGGCACCATCTCGAGGTAGCTTTCAGCAGTCAAATGCACCATCTAGGGTTAGAGGCTTTGGGAGAGGTACAGGTTGCTTCTTGTG
>VDFB02004042.1:0-21632 GCA_007258455.2 Sequoia sempervirens | reverse complement strand
AATATTGACGTGATACTTGCATCTCCTTCCGATGCAAATGCTAGTATAGCTTTTTTTCATATTATGGTTAATATAGGCAGACTCTAGAGGTAATACACTCAAACAAGAATATTTCCAATTCGTCATTAACACAAATGCTTATATAGTTTACATAAATTTATTGGGAAGCATGCCAAGTATGCTCTGAAAATCTCTTAGACTAAAGTCAAATACGTTATGAACAAACCTAATTTTATCATAAACATGGGTCTTCTTGAAAAAACAAAACATTTTCATGTTTAATGGAGAAGCTGATCATAAACTATCCTTTCGCATCATAAGAATATATATACAGATGATGAGGGTTTCCTGTTACTGTTGAAAGGAGATTGCTGATTAAGAGGTGGAGAGAACAATGACCAGTCTTAAAAGCTATACATCTGTCTGTGTCTGAGCAGATGTAGAAAACAGGGTAGTGGTAGTTTCACGCATAACTCAATCGAAGGATAGTGTGTTAGTTTTATGAGATCCATTATGAGATAAATGAAAGGGACCATTAAGGATTTTCCCCAAGTCAGTAGTTCATGCCACACCTGCGAAAATCAGCACCTACGACTTTCAATTCAGTTGAAAATATCAATATGAAATTCAACCCAGCTCTTTGATCCTTTCGGAAGAGAATCGACAAGGTGTGAACGCTACGACGAACATAAAATTGGATAATTTGAAGATCATATACTTCTGCTACGGCCGCGGTTTAAATGAGAAGTTAGGTAAAGAAGGCCAGGGATTTTGATTATTTTATAACAAAGTTAGGGAAGAAGCGATAGAAAAAAAACTGATTTCCAGAACAAAGCCATATTTTTATCTCAATTCACATTTGTATCTACACCAGGGAAACCAGAATGGATAAAAATTACAGGTTTTGAATTTCAAGGGAAATGTGAAAACCCTAGCAGAAACACTAGAATTGTAAAGTGTAATGTTGACATAAGCAATAATATGTACCTTTTTATCTCAGCGGGAACGATGTGAAGAACCCTACTTATCGACTTCAGTTTCTCGTCTTCAGGACTTTCATCAAATGCTTCTTCCTTGGAATAACTTTCATCAGGTGGTTTAGAATATCCACCACACCAGTCACGAGGATCGTTCCATCTCAGCATGAATAACTTCATGTTCCTCATAAAAGTAGAAACTTGTGGAAAACAAGGACGGCGACTTGGATCTGTGTCCCAACACTTTACAATGTAATCAGCTAACACGGCTGGACATGAGGTCCGCTGCAAAATCGGTCTTTCGCCTCGCGCTGTAATCATTCGGTACAAATCTTTGGGATGCACACCAAGGAAAGGCTGCTTTCCCGTCAGAATCTCATAACAAGTCATGGCAAAGCTATATACATCTGCTTTATAGGTATACTCCTTTAGACTATCAATTTTTGGGAGCAATTCTTCATCTGGTAAGGGAAAAGCTTCGGGCGCCCTCCAGTAACATGTTCCCTTTGGATCTTCATAACGACGACTGGATAGCCTCAAACTGGCCATTCCAAAGTCGCAGAGTTTAACTCGCCCGTAGCCTTGTTCTCTAAATTCTGGAACTGCAGACGGATCTATGAGAACATTAGAAGCTTTGAGATCCATGTGCATGATTCCCTGGCGGTGAAGGTATTCCATTCCCCTTGAAATTTGAAGTATTATATCCAGTGCAACAGGGAACGCCAGGGGTGCTCTGCCTCCAGAATTCGTAAGTAGTTTGTCCAAGCTGGAGCTGACCAATTCCATTACAATAGAGCAATGGCTTCCCTCAACACATGTGCCTATCAACTGGACAATGAAAGGACTCTGTAGCTTGGCAAGAACTGCAGTCTCCCTGTCAAATAGATCACGAGCATCAATCGGAATGTCTTTTACGGCAACCTTATACCCAAGCCATGACCCCTCGTACACTTTCCCAAAAGATCCCTCTCCTATACTTTTCTTTTTTATTATATCTTTGGGAGGAATCTGCAGGCAACTATGTATACCAGTTGCAGATTCAATTTTACGCTCAGTCCTGATGGCTTCTATCAACTCTGTCGCCATGGATAGTAAAACCCCAGTTTTACACTCATTCCTGATGGCTTCTACCAGCTTTCTCTCCATGAATTGTAAAACCCCGATTTTATTTTTTTGTTTAAAAGTCCAAGCTCTGACAGCCGTTTGATTACAAGCCATCAGAAGGTGCCAGTAGTCATGAAACTTACAGCCAAATTGTTCTAAATGCAAATCAGACATTTCTGCAAAGAAATCACTAATTCTATTTATGTTGCGGAGTTTATTCGGATTGAGAAGAGCGGATCTATCATTCCATTCTAAATCTAAGCACAGAAGAGACCAGACAAGGTCGTGCATGTGTAGGGCGAAGGCCTCACCTGTGTTAGCCAGTACAAAACATTTCATCCAACAGCTATCTGTTGAGCAGTGTTTGAGGTATGTTTCTGCTTCTTTCATGGCACGATATATCTCCTTCCAAGCTCTTTCCACACGTTTGCTCCGAACGTCGCGACCCAGGTACAAATCATCCATAATATATAGGTAGAGTTTATCCAGTATATAACTGTACAAACTTTTGCATTGCTCGACATGGAACTTGAAGCTTTTCCCCTTGAGAAGTTTAAGTTTATCCAGGGAATCCATAATAAGAATACGAATGTCCTGCCCATCTTCCTCAGGCGTATCCATCGGTTTGGAAGATTTTGCAGCCACGGAGTGGACGTATCCAGGCGTATCCATAGCTTTCTTTAATGGTTGTGGAGGGAGGGTTTAATTTGGTCTGGCTTAAACATCACACACTAACGGTTTAGGTGGTTGTGGGTCCCTCTTTAACTCGGTCAGCATTAACCTTTGCAGTTAGCGTTTGTTGTGTCCGTGCCTTCATTGATTCTTTTTCCGTTGCCGTTTCCACTGTTTACGGAAATGTTGTGCACGTGAACTAGGTGCTTGGCAGCTTGTCAGTACGCTGCTGGCATTATTTATTGTCAAAAAGCAGCTCAAGAGTACAAGATATTAAAATGGAAATTAATATATAAAAAATAATATAATATTAAAGTGGAGAATAATATAATATTAGCTATTCTAATAATCAATACAAGTGTTAAGTTTAAATGTTAATCAGATTTAAAAATTATAATTAAATAATAATGTATTTATTTATTTTTCAATGTGAAGTAAATGAAATAATTATATTTAAAAAATATCAAGTAAAGATATTAAGCCAAGGTTAAAAAATTAATTATGACTATAATTCACAATAAAATTAATACAATAAATTTAAACATGTAAAAATAAAATAATTCTTTCTTATATAGATAAAAAAATAACAATGTAAATAAAATAAAATAACTAGTTATTGAATCTAGTTCCTCTCCATCTATACTTTTCCTTGAAATCAAAATAACTAATGATTTTTGTTGGGGTGAAATTTGGTAATCTAGATATTTTCTATTGGCACAAGTTTGTCTTGTGAGCTATTTCACTAATTTGGCTAATTTCACTAATTTGGCTTTTCACTTGTTTCAAATCTTTACACCTAGCATTATTTATTTTGGAAAAGATTTTCAAGATTTTAAGGCATTAAAATGAAAAACAATATATAAAAAATTAATATAATATTAAAGTGGAGAATAATATAATAGTAGCTATTTTAATAATCAATCAAAGTGTTAAATTTAAATGTTAATCAAGTCTTAAAAATTATAATTAAATAATAATGTATTTATTGAGTTGTCAAATTAAAATAAATAAAATAATTATATTTAACAAATGATTAAATAAGGATATTAAGTGAAGGTAAAAAATAATTACGGTACAGTTCACATATACAGTTAAAAATATATAAAATTATAAAATAACTCTTATTTTTTGTTTTTATTTTACAATTGACTATTTTCTTAAATGATTGTTAAAATATTTAATCAAATAAGAAATAAAAAAGCTAAGTAGATATCAAATTTAAAAGACTAGTCTATAATTCTTTGAATGTCAATATAGAAACATAAAAATTAAATATAATTATATTTGAAAATTTGTTAAACTCCTAGAAAGACATATAAATGTTGTTTATTATTTAGCAATCAAATAATCAACCAAACAAAAAATAAATTTTGAAAAATAGATTATATGATTTTATGAAAAAAAATTAAAAAATTTAGCAATTGAAATTGTTAAAAAAATCATTTTTATTTTTTTTTAAAGTAGTTGTATGTATACATACATACAACTACTTTAAGAATTTATAAAATTATATAATATTTTAAGTAAAAATAAGAAAAATTAAACAAGAGACATATTGTGTCAAGTTTCTTAAATGAGTTGCTAATTTAAATTACATTTAGAATTGAAGCATGAATTATGAAATGAAATAGCAATAGATATATAATTATATATTGTAAGGTTAAATACTAATCCATTTAAAGGAAATATAGAAAAGTGTAACCTAACATAGGACACTTGAGAATTAGATAAGTTAAAAAAATTATTATAGTTGTGTAAAGGACAAATAACATTTCCCTAAGATTAATCTAGGCTAACAACATGAAATACAAATAACTCAACATAAATTATCTTGATTTAATTTAAATAATCTAATGTGGCTTGAACACTATCATCTTGGTACAAAATATAGACAATCTAGATGTGTTCATTGTATGGCATCCTATACATACTTGGAGCTCATTATGGGTCTATTCCACACTTTTAGATCAATTCCATGACATATAGATCTATTCTACAACATGCAAATTTGATCCTATTGATTTCACACTTTTTTTCTCTCATTTGTAGACTTCCTACTTTGCATTAATCATTAAGGACTAATTTTTTTTTTTAAATACCTTTATGAGACTACCAAATCATTACAAAAAAGTTGTACTAGGAAATCGCTTGGAAATACTAGTTTTATTATCATTTTAAACATTGGAAAATAATTATGTCTTTAAATATCAAGATATAATAAATTGTCACACGAACATGTACCTAGTCAACTCTCAACGGTTAGAGCAAAAAGATGTGAGTTAACAATTTTTGAATTTTCAGTGGGATCCACACTAGAGGGTGCACGTTTAGGAATAATGGGTAATAATGAGGCATATGTGTGGAAATAGGTATATATAGGGCAGGGATAAATAAAAATTGTGCAAATGTATGAAGGAAAAGATTAAATGAGTGAAAATAGGTTTTAGAGAATGAGTCAAATTTATGGTAAGAGTGTCTCACATGTCACTATTTAATTGCACTAAGACATTCCCTAAAAATAGACCCAAAATTAAATGAGAATTGCCAAGAATTAGGACAAAGTGAATTTAATTTTTGAATTTTAGAGTATCATATTTTTCATATTGCTCTTGCATCCACAAATTTACCCCTAAAATTCAAAATTTTCTCTCTTGCCCATTTTATTAGTGTCATGAGTTGACTACATGCAAGTTTTGTGTGATTTATTGCTATTTTCTTTTATTCAAAAGAATTTAATGTGAATTTATACATTATCATTTAAATTTAAGAGAAATAGAATATTAGGAAAACTTTAATTGAAACATTTAAAAGAATATAATTCCACATCACATCATTCTAAAGGATCTACATGACTAATGAGTGTTATCATCCATCAATTTAATGACTATAAAGTTGACATTTCAAGTGGGTCACCCTACATGAACAAGACCCTTGTGATCTAACAATTTATCCAAGATATTTTTTAAACACCAGCTACCCTTAATAATCAAAGAGAAGTAAGATTTGAGGAAAGTCAAAAACAAAATTAGTGAAATTCACCAAATTAGATCCATATCTCACAAGACAAACTTGTGCCAATAGAAAAGATCTAGATTACCAAATTTCACCCCAACAAAATTCATTAGTTATTTTGATTTCAAGGAAAATTATAGATGGAGAGGAACTAGATTCAATAACTAGACACATCGAATTCAACATGAACCATCCTTATCTTTTTTCTATAGTAAAGTGGCATATCCCTCACATCTACTTTCTTAGATTAGCATTTAATATTTTTTAAAAAATTACCCCATAATTGAATATTGAATCAATCTAAGTTGATTCATGCCTAGTTGTATGCATTTCCTTTGACTATCTTATAAGATGAATCCTATGGAAATGTTAATTGTAAGATATGCTTCTATGAGATAACCTTATCATACACCAATTCATTATCTTTTTAATAACAATGTAAAAAAATACCCATAGTCTTTTACCTTTTATAAAGGTATTTATAATACTAACACCAAATGAAGTTCAAAACAAGTTACCCACTAATTATCTTATTGAACTCTAAAATATTAAAGGGGATATAGTCAATATCAAAGTTTCAAATATCACAAAAAAATCATTTGCATGTAAATAGCGTGGTTCCTTTTAAATCTATTTTTTAGCATACTATTATGAAATTTATAGGAAATGCATAATAATAGTTATTTTAATAGGCAAAGCATAATAATAGGGTTTTTAAATATTGAAGTCTCAACTTTCATTTTTTAGAAAATTTAAATTAATTAGTTTTGTCAAAGCTAGGGACAAGGTTAGAACATAAAATTTCTATTTCTTATTGTCTATTTTCTAGATCTTACCATTTTAGTTTATTTAATAATATTGAATTGGAAAGATAAAATTAAAATAGACTCCATTTTTTAATAAAGAAAAATATTCTCCTTTGAAAGTAACTTAATGGCCCCTACATTGACATCTCTTCTAAAGAGTAAACTCTAATTGCTAATGGAGAAAGATGCATCTTTCCTAATATTATTTATTCTTATGTAACTCTATAATGTTTTATGTTACCTTACACTTTCTTATTTTTCCTAAATGAATTGGTATTTAACTTTACAATATATAATTGCATATCTATTGCTATTTGGCTTCAATTCCAAATATAATTTAAATTAACAACTCATTTAAGAAACTTGACACAACATGTCTCTTGTTTAAAATTTCTCATTTTTACTTTTATATATATATATATATATATAACTTTAAAAATAATAATAATAATAATAATTTTAATTTCTACTTTTTTTTTTCATTTCATAAAATCATTATCTATTTTTCAAATTTTATTTTTTATTTTGTTTGATTAATTATTTGATTGCTAAATAATACGCTGAGTTTAACAATTTTTCAAATATAACCATATTTAATTTTAAAATTGATATTCGAAGAATTATAAGCTAGTTTTAAAATTTGGTATCTACTTACTTTTCTTTATTTTTAATTTTTATTAAATATCTTTATAGTCATCTAAGGAAATAATCAATTTTAAAGTATAAATAATAAATAATAAAGCTAAATTCACAAAAATGACAAATAATTAGTATAGATATCTTAAATACATTATCTAGAAGATTTCCAAAATTATAATCTTTAGTTATTCTAAATTTATTTTATATGTATTGTTCACTTTATTTTTATCTAAATTTTATTTATTTATTTAATAATTATTTTATTTACATTTTTTTTTTTCAATCTATATAAGAAATAATTATTTTATTTTTACATGTTTAAAGTTATTTTATTAATTTTATTGTGAACTATAGTCATAATTAATTTTTTACTTTCATTTAATATCTTTACGTGATATTTTTTAAATATAATTATTTCATTTACTTCACATTGACAAATCAATAAATACATTATTATTTAATTATAATTTTCAAATCTTATTAACATTTAAACTTAACACTTGTATTGATTATTAAATAACAGTATATAGTATTTCCAATTTTAATATTATATTATTTTTATCCCAAGTTACACCCAGTTCACGTGCATAGCATTTCCGTAAACAATGGAAACGGCAACGGAAGAAGAATTAACCAAGGCACGCACACAACAAACGCTAACTGCAAAGGTTAATGTTGGCTAAGTTAAAAGAGGGACCCACAGCCACCTAAGTCGTTAGTGTGTGATAAGCTACGGCCCTGCTTTAATTTGTTGGATAAAATGAAATATACCGAGGGAGGAAAGGAGTTAATGATTTTAATACAATTATATTTTTAAATAAAAATGTTTTATTTTAAAATAATATTAGTCTAATTAATTTGACAATTTTAATTATTATTAAAATGCAAACTATAATGTAGTTAAATAATCAAACCATTCAGAATTATTTTATAATAGAAAATGGTGGTTGTAAGATTGGAGGCATCCTTCCTTCTACTACATCCAAACCTTGAATAATTAGAAACATTATTAAATTTGTGTTTGTGATTAAGAAAGGATTGTTTGGGTTTTATCATCTTAGATCAAATAATACTATTAACAATATTATAAATTGATTTTGACAAAAATATATTTTGTATTTATTTAATGAAAATTTTAATATAAATCTTATATCAGTTATCTTCAAAACTATATAAAGCAATGAGATAGAATGTATGAATGCAAAATGGTATCTACATATTAGATTTTGAAATTTTCAATATAATAGTCCTACCTAATATGTATCTTATGTGTAAAACTGCATTTTATCATGTGTTGTATTTTTTCTAAAATAATTAAATATATTTGGTAAATTTTAAATTTTTAATTAGTCTCATATTTTATTATAATAAACTATGTGAATAAGTTAAAATATATATTATAAAACTAATCCAAATATCTTCTTTTTTTCTTCTAGTTTCTAGAGTCCAAACTCTATGAAAGGATAATTTCAAGCTTTAGTAAAAATACCTTTAGTTGGATAAATTTGGGGCTTAAATTAATTTTTTGTTGAATTTATTATAAAGGAGGAGGCTTTCTACCACACTAGATGCCAAATAAACAGTTTCAATCTAAATCATTTCAATTGAAAGGGCTTTAGATGAAAATGGTGAAAAAGTCATATTTTACAACAAAGTAGAAAAATATTGTATAAACAACTTTTCAACTAATAGAATGCAAATTTCAAGATACAAATATTATTTATTATTTATAATGAAGAATATTTATTTTAAAAATATTTAAAATAATAAATATTGATTATAAATTATTTTCAATATGCAATATTTTATCTCAAAATTACTTTAAACATATGCAATAAATATTTATTTTAAAATTGTATATTTTAAATATAATATTCATATGAAATTATTTTTTATAAATTTAGTATTCTATAAAGAAAATATTTTATTTAAAAGGATTATGAATGCTTGGTGTGTATCCACATAGTACAAACACTCAAAAATTAAATAAATTAAAATTGTAATTAAATTTAAATTTTTTTTTTGAATAATTTATCCATGTCTATTTATGTATGATCTTGAAAATTAGAAATGTGTATATTTTTTTCTTTTAGTTCAAAAGGGTTTAATCACATATTTCATTACTAAATACTAGCCAAACCCCATGCTCATATGGGCTATATAGATTCCTTGGAGAAGCTACTATTTTTTGGCTAAGTGGTTGTGTATTTTAAGTGCATTGTGAAGTGAGTTGCTTTCATCCCACCAATACTCAGTGTTAGAAAATATGTACTTGTATCATGGATTTGGGCCTCATGTATTGCAAGGTATGTCAAGGGTTCCTCTCATTGAGTCCTATTTAATTCTAGACTTGGAAGCCTAGGACTATTTGTAACTTGTAATGTATTAGTACATGGCTAGCCCTAAGAAGTTACTCACTTTGTATGGCCTTGGGAATGGGATATTGGGCCATGGGTGTATAGGAGTGAATTTTCACCCTTCTAGCAAATTCCCCTTTTACATCCCTCCACCTTAGAAAATCAAACCCGACTAAGAAATTCCACATCACCTACTTGCTTTCCATCCACTTGGCGCTTGTCTTTTTTGTTGGTGGGGGAGTTTATGTCGAGGACACACGCACAACGCATGAACGTCTATGCAACACGTTGTCATCCCTAGCAGATTCCTACCTCTAGAATCCACGGGGATGTTACATTCCCCATTAGGGATGAATTGTAACGCCTTTGCATCGACTAGTCAACCTAAGAATGACTCTTTTCCTCCAAATGCTTCTTGAAATTCCTATCTTTCTCATTCACTTCATCTCTTTGGAAATTCTACAGACCAGCTTGATCTTCTACAATCTCTTGGACAAATTTCTACAAGCCTCTTGATCTTTCATACTCTTGAGCATTGCTTAGAAATTTGTTGCTCCATCAACTTCACTAAGAACATGTGCTACCATAGAAGTTGTGATTTTGGTGTCTTGTGAGACCTCTTTCGTCACTGCTGCGACCGTGTCGACTTTGCCAAGATTGTAGTCTTGCATTCTCCCTTCATTGGCCTTGAGTTCCTTTTGGTGGAGGTGCCATTACTTCACTATCCTTCTTTTGTTGTGGTTTGATAGAGTAGCATTGTGTTTTTCGTAGTGTTTGATACTTTCCTTTCCAACATTTCCTTTATTGTATTTCTATTTCTCTTTATCTATCTGACTGTCCATGGAGATGAAAACACCAAAGTGGGGGTTTGGCTGAGGAAAACCCCTATACAACCCCAACATTTTCCTCTATTGGTTGTGTGTAGGTGTACATGGTGTGGAGCTTGCTAGCGAATTGGACTCTTAGTGAGTTGATCTTCATCACCTTCATTTCACCATCTTCTTTATCATCTTTATAGTCATTTATTGTATTTTTTTATTTATCATTCTATTTAGTATGTTAAAATTCATTGGCTAGACCGTTAGTAGGATTTTATGTATTCCATACTATACTTTCACACTTTTTGTCCATACAGACACTAGTGCCCTAGAGAGATGTTAATGCATCGTGCTATCGTCACTGACCCACGCCACTGTCCTCAGGTAGAGAGCTGTCTGAGGCACAATTCGGGTTCTAGAAGTCAACTCATTTAGCCCCATCCAAACATTCATATTAGTAGAGTGACAAAAGCACTTGAGAGTGCTCTTCATTCTCTATCCTTGACCTAAGACTCATATCTAACCTGAGGTAATTTAGGGCAGCCCTCCACTCTCAGCTCTCTGTAACCTAGAGCCTTGGTGTGGTTGGTCCCCCTACTCTACATTTTGGTCAACCCGATCTGAACTATTTTGGTTCTATTTACCAGTGTTGAAAGGACCTTTCCTCGTATCCTAGGAGCATTGTTGGTGTGAGTGTTGTGAGGCATTTTTCCTTGCAACCCAACCTGCGACCCCTAGTGGCATAGTTGAAAGGTTCCATAGGCATTGCAGAATGAAACCTTAGTTAGGTCACTATCTAGTTGCAAAACCCTTGGGGGCTCTGTGAAAGCTCTGTCCAATATACATGATGGCCTCCTTTTTACATCTGCACATCCCATCTGCACAACCTACAAGTAGTTCCCCTGGTATAACCTTCACCTCACAAGACTTGTCGATGAACTATAACAAAGAGCCATCTCCCTTATACATCCCCACACAAATCAATGGAAACACTATAATAGGTGTTCTTGTTGACCCAACGTGTAGGGTGAATGTCATTACTGAGGAGATTATGTTGATTAACTTCTTGCACAAAGATGGGTATGATGAATCTAAGAGTACCATCCATACACATGATCGGATTTTCGTACCTCCCATCATCTACATCAACTTGTTCATCTAAGTTGGACCTAAATCAATAAATTTACTCTGACATAATCCTAGGGTTTGAACTCTTTAGGGTGAAACTAGGTATCCCCTAGTTGGTCACTATGAATGCAATTCCCTCGGTAGTGCATAAGTGTTTGAAGTTCATCCATGAGGGTATAGTCCATGTAGTCCACAACACCGACTATAGATCATTGATTGCACATGACAACTACTCGTTGGATCACTTTTGGCCTGCGCCCATTGATCTGCTCCCTCCTAGGACAGACGTCTTGTACTGAACCTATGTGAAGTACAAGAGTGGGTGCTTAATTCCTAAAGTGAGATACCCTCCTTCTCACTATGCCATCTCGCATAGGGATTTCCTAAAGCTTGATAGCGATGCCGCCTTGGCTCGGAAGAGAAAAAGAAAGAAGCATGATCACCATTCTTCTTCTTCTTCTTCTATTGTTGTGGTCTCACTTATTGCTTCCTCTCACCTTGTTGTCGCATCATCAGATTCTACTCTAGGGTGCTTGCTAGAGAATCCGATGGTGACTGCTAGGTGAAATCCCAAGTGTCCAGTATTTGAACTTCTTGTTCTACCCACGGTTCCTAGGCCTATTTGGTATGGTAAGGGGAAGAGTCCTCATGGGGATTCCTCTATGTCTCAGCCTTCATGACCTCCTACCACTCCTGCCCCTAAGGTAGTAAACGGGAAGAGGTCCGTTGCTAAGGCATTAAACCTGACTCCACCCATTGTTGCTCCAAACTCTTCTCAATCTCTCCCTCTTGTTCTTGTCTAGGAGTCCCTCCCTCCACTAGAAACAACCATGGTGGACACTCCGATGACAGAGCAGAAGTCCTCTATTCCATCTTAGCTTCCGGCCTCTATCTCCTGAAGTCATATGAATTTCCTTGTGTGTGAGTGCAAGCATCGGTGAAAGGCTCTGACTGCTAAGCAGGCCACTTTGTAGAGGAAGGAAGGGGATTCAACAGTCACTATGTCTTCCTCTCCCGTCCCCTTTGCTTTAGTTCCATTAGCCTCTGTGCTATTTCTAGCTCTTGTTGTGAGTGTAAACGACCCTCACCCCAAAAAGGTGTATGTTTTTATTGTTCCTTTGATCGAGCCACCTCTCCTGATGTCCCTCTTGGAAATCCCATCATTTTCAAAGCCCCTAGACATGTCGAATACCTCGACAGTGTCCATTGTGGTTTTATCCTCCTCCTTCGCACCTTCTACCTTGTTTGTGGGGATCTTGCATCCTCCGATGAAGTGAAAGATGGAGGACAACCCCGCTAGCAATAGGGGTCGAAAGAGGGGTCCACCTTCTTCGGAAGGTGGTTCTACATTAACATGTGTTGTCCTAGTGACAAAAGAAGTCTCAGCATCCCTAGAGTTTTTCACTACTCCTGAGTCACTTGGTGAGCCTAGCAATGAATCTTAGGTGTCACCCCCCTTGTTCGTTGAGGTAGCACATGGCACTCATGTGAAGTGTATGTTTAACTCCATAGGTGAGGTCCTTGCCCTTTTAGCAATCTTTGTGAAGTTGTTGACCTTTACCCCACAAGAACTGAGTGGAGGAGACCTTGTGGGGTCTTCTTCCTTGGCTCTTGTTGTGGGGGGGTTGAAGGGTTCCCCCTTTGATATTTTTCTCTTGTAGGCTTGTCTTCTTTCCCCATATAATGATCTATATTGGGAGATCGATGACCTCTTGGTGGATGAGGACTAGGGGGTGCCTCTTCTTTATCTGTAGAGTAGATTGTGTGTGTGTGTTTGTGTTCCACCGTGCTTGTGTTATGTGTTCCTAGATGACCCTTGTCACCCTCATAGGTGCTTGGATACAGGAGTGTTTATGTGTTGTAAAACTTCCTCTATTTGTTACATCATTCTTCCTATATTATGTGTATTGAGTTTTGACAATTGGGAACAATGCAAAGTTGTTACATCCCTTTTGTTTTGAAAAAGATTATGGCAATAATAATATGATCATTTTGTTAGTTGTAATGAACTACCTTTCATGAGAATGTGAAAATTGGGAAAATAATTCTTAATTTATTTGATATAACTACAATTATGAATGATTTCTTTATATGTATATATGTAAATGTGTTGATG
Organism: Sequoia sempervirens; assembly: GCA_007258455.2. Classification (NCBI taxonomy): domain Eukaryota; kingdom Viridiplantae; phylum Streptophyta; class Pinopsida; order Cupressales; family Cupressaceae; genus Sequoia; species Sequoia sempervirens. Next base: position 8,003 of record VDFB02004042.1, on the reverse strand, counting down.
TGTTTTTTAAAGAGGAAATAGAGAACGGTCTAACCCTATTTCTTTGCCAAGTGGATGCAGGAGTGCCAACATCTCAAAGGAAAGGGAAATATCATCAAGGAGAGGCCACAGTCTATAAAAGAACCAAATTACCATCAAGTCACGAGTTTGGTGTAAGGTTTGCTATGGGACATAATAACCTAGCCAAAATAACCCTAGACACACCGGTCACAATAACCCAAAGACAAAATAACCTGGTCATAATAACCCAAGCCAAAATAACCCAGTGGGATCAACCCATGGACAAAATATCCCCATAAGAATATAGAGAAAGGAAAACAAAATTTATAAATTACATGTATGTTAAGCAAAAAATTATTATTCAAATTTTCAATTTAATTCTCAAATTATGAGCAATGCCTCTTATATAATCTAAAATGTTATGGTTGTCATAACCATCAACCAATCTTTTTCGTCTTTCTTTGAGTTCACAGTATTTTTTTCTGCTTGGTTGCCCAGTGTATCCAACCATATATTTCTCTATTATATTCTCTTGAAGCAATTCACTAAATCCTCTGTGTCATCCCTCAATAGTATTATTGGTTATGGGAAGATCATCTTGACTAGTTGAATAGAAATTCCACATTGTGATTGGAAACTTGGGTGATCATCTATTGCCTCTTATGGTTAGTCTGCCAATCCTTGTGTCTTTAAAATAATCAATTATGGGTTGCAAGGTCTCCTCATGTTCTGTATAATAAGGAGATTGTTGAAGTGTTTCAAATGCATCAATTACATCCATCTGAGGCACGAAAGCTAATGCAACAAGTTTCTTGATCTCATATGCAAATACTTCATCGGCACTATAACATGTTTGTATACCTTCTTCATTTATATCTTTTCATAATAACTCTTAATCAACTTATTCCCACGAAATTGCCTTTATTTTTATAATTATTTACCATTTTATAGGTTATTTAAGCATATTAAAGGTGTTTTAAGGCTATTTTAGGGGTATACAATGGATATATGGTCAAAAAATGACCTAAATAGCCTCTATGGTGCCTCACAATCATATTTATAATTTAATTTATGTCATTTCTAGTTTACTAGCTTGATTTTGAATTCATGGGTTATTCTGTCCATGGGTTATTTTGACCATGAGTTATTTTGTCCATGGGTTATTATGACCCTGGATTATTTTGTCCTTGGGTTATTTTGGTCGGGTTATTTTGTCCAGGGTTATTTTGGCTAGGTTATTATGTCCCCATACCGTAAGGTTGCTAACGTGGTAGTCATAACCTTGTGATATTATCACACTTAATTAAATTATTTTAAAAATAAGTCAACTTAAAATGAGTATCATCGTTCTCCTTCTAAAGGTCATGTATTTAGCTCTTAAGTGCACCTTGGAGTAAGGAAATGAATTAAATACTATTGTCGATAATAATATAAACCCTTAAGTCACGATTGTGGGATGAAAATGTTGGGGGTGAAATGACTCATTTTTGTTTGTGTTGGGTTGGTAGTAACTCCTCGCCACCTTGTCCTCTGTGTCTTGATGAAACACCCAAGAAGGATGCATGCAAATGTTTTTTTTTGGGGTCTTGGCTCACTTAGAGTTATAGGTTGGCATTCTTCTTACTTCGCTCTCTCTCTAGTGGGGGCATTCCTTGGTTTTGCATTTTTATCAGGCATTGCCATGGATGAGTGCCATTCTCTTTTATTCGTCACTCTATTCTTAGGGATGGGGAAAAACATTTTTTATGTTTGAGTAAATCTGCCATAGCACACTCTTCTAATCAGTGAAGAATCATCGAAACATCTATAGTCATCATCTAGATCGTTGGGAGAAAATGCCAAGAGAATTATCGAATTTTAGTTCCACATATCCAAACACGTATTTTGAGTGTCTTTAAATTTGTTAAATCATAAATATTGAATAGTCCATTAATTTTTTTATGAAATTGATGTGTAATGTTAGTGCATTCTTTTGGAATCACATCCTGCATGAGGATTAATTATTTCGAGTCTCTTGCAAAATCCCAAGTGCTTCATCTAGTTGAATTGCTTCCTTCTTACCTTTTTATCCAGTTGTGGTCCCTTGATCTTGCAGCTGAGATGTTCTGAGTCTTCCTCCATCACTGTTTTACTTGAAGTAAAATCCTTACTATGTTCCTTAGTTCTCAAATCGGGGTCAGTTCCTTAATCTTTTTATCAATGATAATTAGTTAAAATTTATGTAGAACTGAAGAGTTCTTCACAACATCGAAAAAGGCTATTATTTCCTCCTCTTGTGAGTAAGAAATGAACATATTATTCTTGATTATAGAAGAACAAATTTTGAGCTGAGTCACTGATAATATTAACTCAAGAATCAAGTATATTATTGTTGAGTAAGGGTGAGAGAGCTGATGGCACAAGAAATGTGCTCATAATCATTAAATCCTTGGCCAAGGTTATGATGCTTAGAATAAGCAATAGTCAGCCATCAAGAATCAAATATACCCCTAGTCAGGATGGTCATTCTAGTTAGGAGAACCTATAGAGAAAGATCGACCAAGATAGTATAGATTCTTGACACCAGACTTAAATGGCAAGATGGTAACTAGGAATCCTTTATAGACTGCACCTTGTGAAGGGTTGAGTTTCTTCAATTGAAGAAACATGGGAGACCAGTAGGTCTTTCGTTGGATGGAAAATCCCTTGATGATGTTTCTCTTTCCCTCAAATACTTAGACTTGTTTCAAGCATTCCAGTAGGAATCCTTTTGACTATACTATCTCTTAACTCTCTCTCTCTCTCTCTCTCTTTACTTCAAAATATAATTATTCTATATTGTTTATTCCACTACTGTCAATATATGTTCTAATCATTTCTTAAATAATTGAATAGTTAGTTCATAACCAACTGTAGCTTTCAGTTATATAATCTATTATTTGTTTTGTTTCAACTTTATTTGAAAACTAGAAGTTAGTTATTGAATGTTAAAGTAGTTAATGCTCAGATTATTTATCTTTCATGTTCATTATATGTGATGAAACTCTCATCAGTAAAACTAGTTAGTTACTCTTTAGCTGAATCTGGGAGTTAGTTATCATTCTTAAACTGTAGATAGCTAGTATGTTACATATGGTATCAGAGCTACCAGGTTCAACACTAAACCTTAGGGCTCATCAAGCAAACATGGGAAATTGAAATCAACCGTCGGTGTTTTCCAAGATGAAGATACGAAAAACACCTTAGAAGATGACCTGAGACCCTGTTTCCATCCGACTGTAGAAAATCAGACTTAGATATAATTAATCATGCTGCTCTTTTCCCTCAGATTCAAAAATAATGGTTGAAGCTCTAAAGAGGCTTCAAAGAGAAAGAAGAAGTTGGACTACCTCTAGGAAAGAAACTATTAAGTCATCTATTCTTGTTGAAACTAGGAGAAGAAACAAAACTAGTTCTGAGAACTTTTTGATTAATAAGATCAAACCCGAAACATCTAAACGAGTTTGTATTCCAACTTCCAGATACAGACTTATTCCATTTTCTGAGTATAGTGATCAAGAGGAACCTATCACAGGCAGTGAAAGTGATTCCCAATCATTTTGTATTAGAATCTATCATAGGAAGTGATAGCAATTTTGTAAACAATTTTGCACTAAATCTATCACATGAAGTGATAGCCATTTTGTAAACAATTTTGTATTGAATCTATCATAGGAACTGATAGCAATTTTGTAAACAATTATGTATTGAATCTGTCACAGGAAGTGATATCAAATTTGTAAAAAAATTTGCTTGTAATTGTGTAGCATTTGACTTGAGTAATAAAAGTCAAAATTTGTTTGGTTGTTTATCTACAATGAAAACTTCTTTGACTTATGTTGAGAAAACTATGGAAACAAATTAAAAGAAAAAAAACTAATTATAATTACCAAACATATCCAAGAACTTCATTAGGATGGATAATTCTAGAAATGGTTTTAGAGAGGATCACGATAACATCAATCCTATGGAAAAGTTAGATCAATTATTGAATCTAATGAATGAAACTCAGGCTTGACTAGTCAACCTAGAAAGGAAAGTAGAAGGGAAATCCGATATGAGAGATGAAAGTTCAAAAACGTAGAGTGATCAACACGAAGATAATTCTAAAACTTTGAGCTTGGGAAACAAGAGAATTCAATTAGCCAATGAACTCTCTAAATATATGAAAAAGATCAAACCCCCTAAGTTTGAGGGCTCCACTTTAAGAGATGTTGTCAAGGCATGGTTGAACGAAATGGAAAAGTACTTTGAGCTAAGGGATTACTCTAATAATTCCAAGGAAGCTTGGGTAACCTATCAATTGGCAAGAGAAGCCACTACTTGGTGGGAAAATAAAAGGGCAGAAATGGGTCTTGTAATAGTAGAAGTGACCTAGGAACAGTTTGTGAGAATTTTTTGTCAAAGATAGCTACCACAACTATTTTATAATAAAAAGTTGTTGGACTTTGAAAATCTCAGGCAAGGATCATTAATTGTTAATGAGTATTGGGAAAATTATACCTATTTGTTAAAATATGTTTCGCAATACTAGTAGGATGAAAATTTTTGTGTTTAGAAGTTCATTTTGGGGTTGAACAATCATATCAGGGGGCCAATAGATGTTTTAGCACCATGAACTATGGATGAAGCATATGAAAAAGCTATTCAACAAGAGAAAAGGTTGAAAAAGGATGATTCCTTTAGGGATAAAAACTATAACAAAGTCAAATGGAACCAGTCGTCTCAAAATTTCAAAAGGGCTATAGGAACAATAAATATGACTACAAGAAATATAAGAAGGGAAATAATAGTACTAGGAAGGATGAAGTTAATTCAAAAAAAGGTTTGGAAAAGAAGGGCCCACCAAGGGGATGTTTTACATGTGGAGGAGAGCATTATGCTTTAACCAATTCCCTACCAGGAATCAGAATGGACAACACTAATGTAAGCCTCTACCACCTCAACATACAACTTTCCAGCAAAGGATCAATGCTCCAGTAGATAACAAGCAGGCAAAATATCAAGTCACACCCATTGAAACTACATGTATGCTATACGGGAACCCGATAACCATTTTAATAGACAGCAGAGCCACTACATGTTTTATATCCCCTAAATTGCTTAGTAGATTCCTAAAAGAACCAGGTTTATGTCTGAATCATGGATGGTTGAATATGCTAATTAGACTAGAGCTTAGGTAGAGCAATGTCTATTTGAAGCTAGGGTAGAACTTCCAAGCTTCACCATAGAAATTAATCTTTACGTAGCACCTCGGGGTTCCTATGATGTGATCATTGGAATGAATTGGTTAAGAGGCATAGGGCCAAGGTTGATTGTTTTGCAAAGATAGTAGAGTGTGTGGATTACTTAGGAAACACGATATTTATTCAAGGAATTCATCGAGAGGTTAAGGTATGGAAAATTTCGGCCATGAAATTAAAAAGAAATAAAAGGAAAGGATGTCAAATATTTGTAGTTAAAATGGAAGAAGTTAGGGAATAAAAGGAAAGCCTATTTCATGATGATGTGGTAATGCACACATAAAGCATGGAAGAGGAAATGGAATTTTACTTTAAGGAAGAAAACTTCGTTGTAAAATATCCTTACCTTCGGGAATACCAAGATGTGTTTCCAAAGGAGCTACCTAGTTTACCACCTAGAAGAGTGTTTTATTTCTCTATAGATTTAGTTATAGGCGCTGAACCTATTTCTAAGGCACCGTATCATATGACCACCATGGAGCTAATGGAACTAAAGGCACAATTTTAGGAATTACTGGATAAGGGATTGATTCGACCTAGTGTATCACCATGGGGAGAACTGGTAATATTTGTCAAGAAGAAGGATAGGACACTTTGCCTATGCATAAATTATCGTATGTTGAATAAGCTCACCATTAGGAATAAGTACCCCTTGCCCATAACAGACAATATTTTTGATCAAATAAAAGGGGTAGCAGTGTTTTCCAAGATAGCTTTAAGGTTGGGATATCATCAGTTAAGATTGAAAGAAGAAGAAATTTATAAAGAATCCTTCAGAACTAGGTACGGTCATTATGAATTAATAGTTTTTCCATTTGGACTCACCAATGCCCCAGCTACGTTTATGAACCTAATGAACAGTATTTTCTAGGATTGTTTGGATAAATTTGTGTTGGTTTTCCTTGATGACATTCTTATTTATTCCAAAAATGAGGATGAGCATCTTCAGCATCTTCGGGTGGTCCTCCAACGATTGAGAGAACATAAACTTCATGGAAAATTATCAAAGTGCACCTTCTTTCAGAAAGAGGTATAATACTTGGGGCATATAATATCAACTAGAGGAATACCAGTGGATCTAGCAAAGATAAAAGGTATAGTGGAATGGCTAGTACCGAAAAATGTGCATGAGATTAGGAGTTTCATGGGTTTGGCTGGGTATTACTGAAGGTTTGTAAGAAATTTCTCTAGGATTGTTCACCCCATTACCTCCCTTCAAAGAAAAGGAAAAATATTTGAATGGACAGAGAAATGTCAAGAAGCATTTAATACATTGAAGGAGAAATTAACGACTTCACCAATTTTGGTAGTACCAGACCCTAATGGTCATTTTGTAGCTATAACGAATGCATTTGGTGAAGGTTTGGGTGGAGTATTAATGGAAGATGGGAAGGTAGTGGCTTATGAATCTCAAAATTTGAAGCAGTATGAGTAGAAATATGCACTAACGATCTGGAGTTAGTATATATTGTGCATTCCCTACAAATGTGGCGACAATACTTGTTAGGGAAGAATTTTGAACTCAAATCGAACCATCAAGGTTTAAAGTATATATTCACCTAGCCTAATTTAAATGCTCGCCAAAGGAAGTGGATGGAGTTAATTTCAGACTATGATTTTGAGGTCAGTTATATCAAGGACAAGGAGAAAAAAGTAGTTGATGCTTTAAGCCGACGAAAACATATAACTTCCATGGTGCCAGTCAATACAAATTTTAGAACTCAAGTACTACAAAAATTGAATGAAGATGAATTCTACTTGCAAGTCCGTAAAGCTTTACAGGCAAACTCACAAGATCCTAAATATGAGGGTTTTTCAAATCAAAACAAATGGAATTTTGAGATATAAGAGTAGGATGTATGTTCCATGTTAGGGTTAGAAAATAGATATCTAACAATTAAATGCATATTTGATCAATAAAATAGAGAAATAAAACACACAGAAAATTATAGCAGAAACAAGACAATAATGTGCTTCACCCAATCCGGGCTACATCCACAAAACCGTAGTCATCCAATGATTTTACTATCCAGTGCAAAACTTATTACAATCTCGCGAATAATCACTTTTTTTTCTACATACTGTAACCCCAATCCCAACCCCTTATAACAAGCTTTTTAGAAGCTTCCAGAATTGGGGTTTTACAAAGTCTTTTTTTCTTTTTTGGTGATTTTTCCTTTTTCGGTGACCACGGGAAAAAAATAGGAAAAGACCCTGGTGAGGATACATGATGGGGTGTATAGTATAGCATGATCAGTCACCACATACCAACATTCCAAACTCAATAGAATTAAGGAAGTTGGTATGGAAGGAGGTTCACACAACATCATACTTAGGTCATCTAGGAGTAACCAAAATTTTGGCCGATGTCAAACCTTTATATTTTTGGAAGGGAATGAAAAAGGATGTAGCCAATTTTGGTGCAGGATGTTTTGAATTTCAAAAGGTTAAGGTGGAGCACCAACACTCGAAAGGATAGTTACAACCTCACAATGTACCAGATTGGAAATGGAAAATCATCAGTATGGATTTTGTACAAGGTTTACTGATGATGAGGAGTAGACATGATGCAATACTGGTAGTAGTGGATAGAATCACCAAAGTAGCACATTTCATACCTGAAAACTTGATAGATGGGGCTACTATGATTGCTCAGAAGTTTTTGCAAAAAAAAATTCATCTTCATGGATTTCCAAAAAAGATTATTTCTAATAGGGATGATAGGATGACATACAGGTTTTG
>VDFB02004041.1:0-16710 GCA_007258455.2 Sequoia sempervirens | reverse complement strand
ATAAGGACAATGTGTCCTAGTAGTGAGCCCTTGTAATATCTTATAATCGGTTATAATATATTGTGAGCTAATCATCACCGTATTTTTCCCTTTTTGGGTTTTCCACATAAAAATATTGGTGTTCATGTGTTATGTGATCTTTCGATTCCTTTCATGCTTTCATTTATTGTTGTATTTAGATACACTTTGTTAATTGGATGGTTTGTGATTAATTGGTCATATAGAATAATGATTCAGCCCCCCCTCTCAATATTCAAGGTGTTCAACAATTGGTATCAGAGCTTAATTCCTTCTAAGAAGCCTACGAGCTTGGGGAAGATCTTGGAGTTTGAACACATGGCCAATAGAAGGTGTCCTATTCCATTAGAATAAATTTTTGCAATTGAATATGTAGAAGATGACTACTTGTTTGACAAAGAAGAACTTAAAGCTACTCTTGAGGATCTTGATAGAGTTGAAGGTGAAAAAAAAATTCTAAAGGAAATCCTAGAGGAACCAAATAAATGTATCAAAAAGTTGAGAGAACAAATCAAGAAGTTTAGAGAAAGACATAGAGAAGTCAACGAATAATTAAAAAAGGAAAATGAAGATATCACCAAACTGAAAGTGCAAGTGGAAGAAAAGAAAAAAATTGAGGAATGTTTGAATGCATCTGTACAAAGCAAGACTGATGAATGCACAAGACTTGAACAAGAAGTAGTAACCCTAAGATCATATTTGGAGAAAGCAATAGCTCATGAGGATAAATTCAAAACAAGTACTATGATGCTTGATGAACTAATTGCTAGACATAAATATTCTAAGGACAAAGGTGGTTTGGGAATTGAAGAAGGAGAAATATCAAAGGTAAATCAAATGCCTAACAAGGCTCAAAATCAAAGCAAGACTCAAGGCAATGGAAAAAAATTTAGAAATCAAAGAGGCAATGCTAGAAGACCTCCTACTAGACAACCTAATGCACAAAGGTATGCATATTTTAATTGTATTTTCTTTTCATGCAATAAATTTGGACATAAGGCATTAGAATGTAGAAGTAGAATGAATCAAAATGTTAGATATTTTTCTGGACAATTTTTTGCATGCAATAAGCTGGAATACAGAGTTGTCTCGCAGTAGTCGATGATGAATAGATTATTTATTGCAGAAATGTTTCAATCTTTCCATGGTTACTATTATACATGCAATGTATTTGGACATAAGGCTAACCAATGTAGATCAATATTGAATAGAAGTTAGTTTGGTTAGAAAAATGTTGAATGCTACAATTGCAACAAACCTGGACACATTTCAAGATTTTGCAAAAGTAAAAATGGAAGATAGACTAATTTGGGATAGTGGAATGAACTTGTAAAGAAAATTGATCCTATTGAAGTAAAGAAGGAAATGGAGAAAATTTTGAGAAAGAAAGAGGAACCTGAGAACAAAGATGAATTAAATGCATCTATACTTCCCTCCAGTACAAATAATTCCCTTGGAAAATAAACCTAGGCATGTGCTTAGGGGGAGCAATGACAAAAAAATCTAACCCCTTGGATATATGAAGTTTCAAGGTGTGACAAGAAGATATATGGTGTAAAATGGAAAGCTTAAGCTTCTAGAAAATAAATTGGTAGAAAATAAGCAAATATGAATAAATGCAAAACATTTTAAGGTTTTTTATTGTATTAGTGAAGTATTTACCATCTTTTTTGAAATTGAAGCAATAAATGTGAAATTAGGGTAGATCAAAGAAGTATAAAGTAAAATTTAAGTCGATTCTAATCACTTTTACACATTTGAAATAAAGTAGAGTGAATTCAAGGAGGGTTGAAGGTGATTCAAAACAAAATGGTTCAAACCCTAGATTTCATCATGTGCATAAAAGGAATTTATAACTATCTATGCTTTATGGGTTTGGAATAGAAGTGATTTTATAAGCATTTGAGATCAATTGAAGATATAATGGCTACACCGAATGTAGTCAACATTACAGAGAGACCTATACCTAAGTTTAGAAGATATTCATGGAAAGTATTTGAAAATGACCCCAAAGGTGCTTTTTCAAAAATTCCACTTAGGGTTTTACCCATTGAGGACGAAAGGGTTTACATTCATGGAAAATTGGATGAATACCACACCAAAAAAATTAAGGATCTATGGACTAAGGAGTTTACTAGAGATGATTTCTTGGTAAAACCAAAATATGCTAACCTAGTATGGAAGAAATTGGATATTTGGAATTGGTCTCCCAACTATAGTAGTAGTCTAGATGCACAATATGTGAGGATTGCATTGAGCATAATGCATGATAAATTTATGTGGACAGACATCCCCAAACTCATCTCTAAGGAAGTAATCAAAGTTGTAATTGGATTGAGTGATATCAAACCTGTATATGAAGAATGAAGTAGTTATAGAGTTGATCGGTTCTACATTTGATAGAAGAGCACTTACTACAAAACCTATCACTAATCTTGTTGTGAAGTAAGCATCAATCATGATAGGTCACAAAATTTATTTCACAAACAAGCACAATTCTCTTTCTATAATTTCAATCTATGTCAAGCTTATGATATAATGGTGAATGGGAAGGACTATGACCTATGCGAGTTTCTCCAACAACAACTTTTAGAAAATCTAAAAAAAACTAGGGAAAAGAAGTGTGCTTTCAAATTTGGAAGTCTAATTGTGTGCTTACTATTTTATTTTTTGAGGGAGCTACTTGGTAGAAGAGACATGATTTGGGATAGAAGCAGACCAATAGGCCATCAAATTTTTTATTATATGCACAACATTAGTGATTACAAGGCTCAAGATAATGCATTGGCTACATTCTTTGCAATATTTCAAAACAATATGCATGACAAAGAAAGGATTCCCTAGAATCTTGTAGACAAGTATGTAAATGAGATCACTTTTCTTGTTTCTACAAATGAGTGTATAATAGAGGTTGTTGAACCTAGGAAAATCTGGATTGAGCCTCTCAGATATGAGGTTACTAAGAAATATGTTGAAGAATGCATCGAATTATTGTTGAAGAGTCTTAAGGACCCCTCCTTGCCTAGAAATGGTACATTTTAGGAAAAATCAATTGAAGTGCACTTGGAAACATCAACTCGTAAAAGGAACAAAAGAGTAAACAAACAAGTAGAGAAATACTTTGGATTGCATGGACTTTCAAAAGGTGAAGTAGATAGGTTAAGGGAAAGTACTGTAGAAATGGGTGCTAAAGCAGCTAGTACAACTGGTGAGTGCTCTGGACCATGAAGATCATGAAGAATAGCTTCCACCCCTAACTTTGCATTGCCAAAATCATCTGGTACAACTTCCATTAAAGGAAATAAACTGGATCCTAGTTCTCTAGTAATAGTGTGATCCCACAAAACTAGTTTACAATTCTATTGAGGAAGGAAAATTGCCAAAACACTCCCATGATTTTTTTTTGGGGTTTTAGGGGTTCGCTTGAAGGGGGGTTCTAGAAAATGCAAAAATGTCACCTAAACCTTCCCCTTTGGAGCAAACCCCTTTGATAATGTCATCCCTTTTTGGCATCATTTTTTTAAGAAAAAAGGAAAATTAAAACAAAGTGCTCGGAGCTTAACCCCTTCACCAATGGGTCATCAAGGATGGCCCATCAAAGGGGGTTTGATTAAACCCCCTTTTTTTTTCCCTTTCTCTTCTACCAAATTTCTACAAAATTTTTCCTTTCAAAGCTCGGGTTGAAGATGAAAATGGAGGAAAATTCATAGACCCAACTGGATGATGGTATTCCTCAGAGCGAGCTATCCATCGAATATAATTTTAATATGTTTTGGTTTTAGAGTTATGTATTTTTCAGCTTTACTAAACACATAGGTTTTTCACTAAAAATCAAGTTCTCTGTTCAAAACATATGGAAAAATAGCAGATTATAAAAAGAAGAAAAAGAAAAATATCTATGCACTAGATATTGATGTCCCCGATCCAACAAAAATAAATTGATACATACGTAAAGTTAGCAAGTAACCATGTCTAAATTGTAATTGGTTTGACTTCAAAATTTAATTAAGAAAAAAAATTCAATAAAATGTGTTATGAAATCAACGTGCATGCACTGATATCGTGAAGCTACAAAGCCAAATTAAAAAAAAAAAAATGATCCCTTCCATGAAAAATGTGCCAGCGCAAGAAAGCAGTAATTACCTTTAAAAATGGTGTTTACTTCTTAAAACCAGCTTGAAGGATAAGGAAAAGGAAATGTAATTTGATTCCAAAATTAAAAAAAATAAAATTCAGAATCTACAAAAAAAGGTCACAACTCAGTTTGTGACCATCTCAAATCTCTCATGGTTTAGTAGCTATAGGTGCCCGAAAGTGAAGATTTAGTTAAAAAAATTCAGTTCAATGTCCAGTTTGGCCAAAAATTGTAAACTAGTATTGTGGGATCACCCAACAGAAGATGCAACTGCACCCTCCAAATCCAACACCTGGACCATAAAAAAGGAAGAATATGCCTCCGGTAACAACCCTTGCTATCTCTGGAAGGAGGAAGAAACAAAAATCATATAGGGAAAGAAACTTGAATGATGTTGTAGAGGAAGAGATTGAATTGGGACTTGAAGAAGAACCACAATTGACAAGGAAGAGGAGAAGTAGTGCCACTACAAGCAATGAAGGTTCTTCACATGGTGCAAGCACCAGAGAAAAAAGGTCTAAGGCTAACATCATGGAAAATTCTGAAGAAGAAGAGATAGAAAAGGAGAAAGAAGCATTCACTATTCACATCCATAAGAAATCTGAGAAAAGGAAGGAGAAGAAATCAGAGGAAGGCACTTCAAAGCCTGAAAAGAAGAAGACAAAAAATCCTCTGGTAAGAGCTCACTCCCCAATAAATTTGGATGCTTTGGTTAATAATATGTTAGAACATGTTGGTCTATTAGAAGAAACTACAAAATTGTATGATGAATTAAATGACGAAGACAAGAAAATAATTATTGAAGTCATCATACGATACATCATCATTTTAGAAACGGACATGAATAACATTAGAAATAAGGTGTCGAGTGTGATATGGGAGGCCTTAGTGGAAAGAAGGCGAGAAGTAGTTGAAGAAGAAAACAAGATGAAATTTGATGCTCTAGAGGAAATTGAATCCTCTTTATCGAAAAATGACAAAGCCACATTGGTTGAAGTGTCTACAAAAGAATTTAGACTGAAGAAAAGGGTCACCATTCTAATGGGAAAAGAAAAGGATAGAAGAGAAAATCTAAAATAAGAAACAATGAACACTATAAGAGACATCAGAAAAATTTGGGATGATTGTAGATTTTTCATCCAAAACAGCTCAAGACAAGGAGCCTGACAAAGAAAAGTTACTAATGCAGAGGAAAATATTCCTCGGACTACTAATTTTCCTATTTTAAAGAAGATGTAGAAGAAGTGAAATATCATATTGTAGAAGAAATTCCATCTTTTTATGTTTTAGGGAATGTGGTTGATGATACAAATGCTCAGAGATCTTCGCTCCTCTATAAGAAACTGACACTACCACCAGTACTAACAATGAAAGTCAAAATACAAAGCAAGAACAAGAAAAGGAAAAAGAAAAGAATGATGATAATGTTGGAAAATAGAATGAAGACAATAATGAAAAAAAAATAGAGAAGAAGGAAAAGGAGAAAGGGAAGTGAACAATAAGAAAGATGACGATAAGGAGGATGAAGGCAAGGAAAAGTAGTAGGAAAACCCCTCTAGAAATGAAGAAGAAGAGAAATAAGAGAATAAAGAAGAAGTTGAAGTTGAAAGAAATGAAGAAGAATCCTTTGGTAGTATACTCAAGGTTCTTCTAACAAGACAAATAAGGATTCAACTGGCTATACCACAACAATTTGTACAGATCCTGATGTACCAAGGAAGTGTGGATCTTGAAAAGATCTCACCAGTTTGAAGATTGGAGCTTGGAGATGTCTTCCATGCCTTTGAAAGAAAAGAAATCTTAGAGACTCATCAAAAGGAAATAGAGTTAATTAATGAAGACATCAAGTCCCTACAGGATATTACCCTTGGTGCCACTGTTGATAACTCTTTGAATCCTGTTGAGAATTTAAAATTTCTGGTTGATTCACTTAGGGAATATACCTCCAGTTTGAAGGAGCGGACTAAAACAGAATTTGAGTCAAGGTTTGTTGAAAGGAAATTACTTGAGCTACAGGATAGATGTGCAACTGCACATAGCAAGGTGATGGAATTTCTGAAAGATGTACAAGAATGTGAAGATGAGGCCAAGACATTGTTCTTGTATTGCATGAGGTGGCCAGATGCCACTCACGACATTAAGGACTTATTGGACTCCATAGAGACACAAATATCTAATGCCTTTAGAGCTTATGACCCTACTCAAGATAGAGGCTATGCCTCTTAGACTACCGTCAAAGATCTACAAATAAGTTTTTTACCTTACAAAGGTAGAAAGAAGATGTTATAAGGTGGTTTGGACATCTTAGAGACTTGGTGAAGTGCAAGCATATACAAATATCAAGTACTCTTGGTGAAGCTGAAAAACTTGCAAAGATAAACCCAAACCCAAGTACTCTGGAAGAGGGTGAGGAGAACATAGTAAAGTTGGAATCATTGTACAACTCACTTGTTGTAGCCAGAAAGTTTTGGATTAAAGGAAAACCCACCTCACAAGAAATCATTAAAGAGCTATAAGACACCGCCTCCTCCAATTGAGCATTTCTTATGAAAATTTCTTTCATTGTTTTAGTTTCTTTTAGTTTTCCATTGTACATATGGTCGGATCATTTTTTTTGGGATAACTCCCTAAGGGGGAGTTAGTACATTTCAATTGTTTTCTATACATGTGCATCGAATTTTGAAGTCTACAAGTATGCCACCGACACACCCTTTGTCCTTGATGTCAAAGGGGGAAAAGTTTTAAGAAATTTGGAGAAAATTAGATGAAGGGAGAGATGATACTTAAAGGGAGAGATCATGTATGCTTGAAGTTTTTGGTTTGGTGGTGTATGTTTTGAATGTTGGAGACACATCTTTGGCACATGTTTCCATCAATGAAAAAGGGGGAGATTTTTGAAATAATGAAGAAGAAACTCCTTAATGTGTTTTCATTGATTCCAACATTAATTGTTGATAGTTTTGTCTAATATGGTAAATAGAATTGATACATTTTAATCTAGCATTTTAGTTTGAAATTTCTCATGCAATAAGAATGACTCAAGAGGTTACAATATGCTATTCTTTAATATTAGGTGCATCTATGATCAAGATTTCAGCTATTTTGGTTAAGCAAGTTGAAAGTTACAAATGGCAAAAGTTTGACATTCAATTTTTGGCGTATACAGTGTGATTGGATACATATAATTTGATCTACATTCCTCTAGTGTTGAGAATCAATCTTAGGAATTTTGGGAGATTGCTCACAAGTGTAATTAATATATATTCCAAATGGAGTGTACTTATATGAACATATGGATTGTTAGTGTGTGATTAGTTCGCTTATTTTGTGATTAGGTCTAATTCTTGGTCGACGTAATACATGTTATGTGCTATAAAGAATAAGTATGTTATGTGGATGTTAGTAGGACCTATTTTAGGTCCATGTTGACTTAAATCAAGTATTGCACATTTGGGTTGAGTGCAAAGATGTTTTTGAATTGAGTGTAGAGCTGACAAAGATATTGTGAATTAAAATAGGGCTACATCTAATTAGGCCAACCTAATTGATGTATGTAGATGTAATTGGGTATAAATGTGATACATTTTTGAGTGGTAGAAAATACATGACATACAATATGATGTGCAAGAGCTATGACATTATGCAAACATACAAATTTAGATGTGTGAGATCAGAATAAGTGTAGAATTGTTGTGAATATTGAGTGACTACTAAGATGAGAAATGTTTTATGTTCAAAGCTTCAAAGGAACTAAATTTAGCACAAGGAAGGTGCACTTTGTATCAGTTCAAAATTTCTTTGTGAAGACACTTTTTTTTTAATCTATCCCTAGTTGTGAGCCTTATAAGGATAGTGTATCTTGGCAGTGAGCCCCTGTAATATCTTATAGTTTTGATTATAATATATTGTGAGCTAATCTTCACTGTGGTTTTTCCCTTTTTGGGTTTTCCACATAAAAATATTTGTGTTCATGTGTTATGTGATCTTGTGATTCCTTTCATGCTTTCATTTATTGTTGCAGTTAGTTACACTTTGTTAATTGGATGGTTTGTGATTAATTGGTGATATAGAATACTGATTCAATCCCTCCCTCTCAGTATTTTGGGTGTTCAACAACATTAAAGAAAAGAGTTGAAGAAGTTCATAGTTGGATGTCATGCCTTATCAAATAAGAGAAGAGTTGAAGAAGTTCACGGTTGGATGTCATGCCTTATCAAAGAAGAGAAGATTTAAAGAATTTCATGGTTGGATGTCATGTTTTATCAAAGAAGAGAAGAGTTGAAGAAGTTCATCATTGGATGTCATATCTTATCAAATAAGAAAAGAGTTGAGGTTCACGAATTATTATTACTGATATTCATATAATGCATTATTAATATCAATAGAAGTTGATTTCATATTAAGCTAAGAATTAGAAGCATGAATAATGTTGGAGAGATGTTGTTGAAGTTCTACAGTCTATGTCATGCTCTCTCTTGATGTTCTTGGCAATAAATATGTTGTTAAGAGGAATTTCTGGTCTCTGCAAGTTGCTCAAATATTTATGATTCAAGAAGGTACATTGAACTCTATTTGGGAGAATGCTCAACATTCCTCTGCTGTTGTAGTTCTAGTCTTGTAGTTTGGAATTCAATGTTAGTGCTTTGTGTACATTGCACTCCTATCTTTTTAGGTCACCTGTATTGCTAAGGAGGTTCCTATGAATTGCAATAAGTTGGTAGTGTGCTAATTGTTGGACTGGTTTGAGAAATGATCAATATTTCTCCAATTTGATGTCTCTGATCCTATAGCTTGGTGAATATGTTCACAAAATTTGTGCAATGTCTCAATTCTAATCTCATATGCTGAAGTGGTCTACACGTTGTTCTACAAATATTACATCATTTGATAATATATTTCGTGTTTCTTGAATAGAGTTTTTTGTACCTTTTTTGTAGTGGTTGTTGATGGCATGACAGTATGAAATAAATGTATGGTGTTGTTAGATATTCAAGGAACATCCCCATGTGATCCACATGTTGCTAATTTCTTTCTTTAGTGTCACATTACATCTTGAGTTGGCTTTCTTGATCTTTTATGGATATTTGGTTGAAAGGGCTTGTTCCTTTGCTTAGTCTATGTGCTTGGGGGCTACACCAACAATGGAAGATGTATTATAATAGATTTGGGTCCTAACCTATCCTTTTTGGGACCACATCAAGTAAATTCAATTGAAATAGTGTTTATGGGTTGATTAGTTATGTTCTTCAATGTCTCACCCACATGTTTCCTTGATGTTGACTTCTAGGTTGATGTGAGCTTGCATGTAAATCAATTTGGATCACATTGAAAGAAGTGTTAAGATTGTTTTTGGTAATCTTTATCCTTGGGATAGGGCTACATCATGCTTTGGTGGTTGACTAGTTGAATTTATTATTTATTCTCTTTCTGGCTAACCTAATTGAAGAATCAAAGTGTTGGGATGGATATAAATGCAAGATCATTCTAGATGCAACTGAATGGAGTCATGTACAAGTGCAAAAAAGTGTGTAAGTGAGTTGTATTGAATATCCAATAGAGGTAGTGCTAAATATTGTGAAAGGAAAGATAAATTGTGCTTGAACGCCTCAATCAACAGAGAGTTGTGTTGAAAATATTTGTATTTGTCTTATATATATCTTTTGTATCCTGGTCTGAGATAGTGAATCTCATCAGGTCCTTTGTATCTTGCTCCTAGAGTTGGTTGGTACTTCAATGTTGCAATTCCTTTTGTATCTTGATCTAAGGTGGAGATCCTTCTTGCAAGTCTTTTGGTAGTGAGCCTTATATTGTGAGTTAACTCTCACTATGGTTTTTCCCTCATTGGGTTTTCCATGTAAATCTAGTGTTTCTTTGTGCATGTGTGTGTTCTTTATCTCTTTCTCTTTGTTGTTGATTTGCTTACTACTATATCTTTCATTGTAAAGGTTTTTGAAGGCATTAAATATTTACATTTCTATATTCTTCTCTACTACTACTTTGCTTAAATTTCTATCTTTATTTTCTAAGGATTTTGAGGTGTGCATAAAGTTTCAAGTTTTGGAATGGGGTTAAGTTTCGTGTAGACTGATTCACCCCCCCTTTCAGTCTCTAGACGTTTTCAACAAGGTTGTAGATCTGAAGCAAAGTTGAAAAGGATTGAATACCTAATTTCTCAATGAAGAATTTACTTCCTACAAGTCAAGTAATTAGGGAAAGTGGAATTTATCAATGAGAAAAAAGTTCCAAAACTGATTCCAAAGGAGAAGAACCTACAAACAAAGACCAATCGAGATCTGAATTCTAATTCTGAGTATTTGCACTTTCACATCTAGGTCACCCAACACCCCTATACAGTCATTTCAAGCTCAAATTTATATGCTAGGTTCCTCTATGTCTACACTACTTTTTTGAACTCTATTTTTGGTTCTCAATTTTGTATTTTTTATAAATCATATAAGTTTGTTGTATTTTCATATTTAACCTAGGTGCATCTTTACATTATCAAATTAAATCAATTAACAATCAATTAATCACTATCACACATACACATATCAAAGGACTAAAATCTTGATCCTCCATTTTGGCTCTTCACTGAGGTTAATAGCCAAGTGGGTGTTTGAGATCAATTTTAGTCCTTCCCCATGTGATGTTGGAAGAAGTGTGATTTAAACCCTAGATCTCTTTTCCCACATCACATTTTGGTGAACTTGATGTGTGTGCACTTGAAAACCTTCTACAATATTAATTAGGTCATGTTAAAATTTGAATACAACTTGCAAAAATTTGAATTTATAATTTATGCATGAAAATTGTGATAAAAATCATTGACAAAGTAGATATTTGCATAGTATTTTCAATCCAAAACATAAAAAAATGTTAATTTCATTTTTTTGCACAAGGATTAAAGAGCATAGTGCAAACATCAAGCATGATTGTGTTGTCAAATCTGCACTAGCAGACCATTCCTCTTCTATGAAACACCACATCTGCTTAGAAAATATGAAAGTCTTGTGCAAAGAGGAAATTTTTTTCAAGAGGAAGCTCAAGGAAGCCATACATATTAGCAACCATCCCTCCAATCTTAATCGTGATGAGGGTTACATTCTTAGTGTTTCTTGGCAACCCTTATTATCTAACCTTCGCAACCATGTTCATACCTAGCCTAGTCATTTCTCCTTGCCTCCTTTAACATTTTTCTTTGTTGTGATTTCTTCTCTTGTGTTTCCTCTTCTTTTTCACATGTTCTTGCCTTGCTTTGGTTTCTTTTTAATTTTTCTTAACTGATGATTTTATTTGATTGATCCGGACGATGCCGGATGCGGATGGATCCCGGATGCCGAGCAAAAGCGGATTGATCTTTATTTGAACTTATGTTTTTCGACGGATCCTGAAAAGCGATGATTTGATGATTTTTATTTAGTCTCTTATGCTTTTTCTCTTATTCTTGTTCTTATTTCTATGCATTTGTTGCTCTCTTGCTTGCATGCATCTATATATTCATATCTAGATGGCCACATATTCTTTCTTCTTCTTTTTCAAAAATATTTGTATTCACGTTTTATTTATTTAGATATTTAATCTTTTTTGCATGTTCATATTTCTTGTTGCATTTGTTTTTATATTTTCAAGTTTTTTTTTTTTTTTATCGATAAAACACAGACAAGCTGCACAAATTAATTCTAAGAAATTTCAATACATGTATTTGAATCCAGGCTAGACCAGCCACTAGATTCCCAGAGTTACAAAAAACATTTCATGCCAACCCCGAATCCACCTATCCCCCTATTCCCCTCCTATAGATTTCAAATTTCAAAACAAAATACATAACATGAGTTCAATCATTCTCATCGTAGAACTGCATTGTTTCAACCAGGTCCACGAATTCTCTAAGCCATTGTAGGCCCACTACCTCAACCACGCCCAAATGCTTGCAGAGGAAGTCAGCTCCCAGTCCAGCCTAGTGTCGATGCTGAGCCAACTGCTCTCCTGCCACATCCAAGATGAACGGTTGCCAGTCCACCTCAACTCCCTGTTGAAACATTTTAGCCATGTCATCAAGATTTTTGAGTTATTTTTACCTATATATATATATATATATACTCTTTTCAAAAAAATTAATTGTGTTTTGTGTTATTTCTTTTGTCTTATCCTTTTGCTTAGCCTTGACGGAGATTTTTGTCTGACCGGTTTTCTTGAAAGATCTCTATTTATCCATCCTCAATTTATTTATTTTATCTTTATTTTATTACCCTTTGAAACCCGATATTCTCTATTTATTTTATTTATCCTTTTCCATTTTATTTGATGATGACTCTTTAAAGTTGTTTTCTTATTTTACATTTATCTGTTTTGCGGACCTCCATTTTAGATGATCCTCTTGAGTTTAAGATGATATCTTATCATTGTCTTCTAACTTATATTTGTTGAAAGCGGAGATGATTTATATATGTATTTGTCTTTATTCTCATTTATTATATAAATCTACCTTACATAATCCTTTATTTTTAAAGTTTGTTTTTACTTTATAGTTGCATTATTATTTTATTGATTTGTTGTTTTGTCTTTGTTTGTTCTTTTTTGATGTGGATTGGTAACTTCTACCTTTATCCTTAATTCCTTCCTTCCCTCCTCCCTTTAATTTGTTCCGTCCAGACCGAATCCGATTTTTCCCCCTTGTTTCCTTTCATCCTATCGATGGATCATAGAGGTGATCAAATTCACCGTCCAGCTTAAAAGCGCAAGTGGCAAAATCTGATGCAAAAAATTTACTACACAATCAAATCCAGAAAAAAATTATTGAACAAGATAGATCTAGTCAATTATTGTACTATAAAATATTAATTGGGTCATGTTAAGGTCTATAAATAGCCTAAAAGTGTTTAGATTTGTGATTTATGCATGCATATGTTGTTGAATAAGTAAAAAATTATATTGTTGTTGACATTTTTAAAAAATTAGAAAATTTTCAATTTCCAGATTTGTCAAACTAGGTTAAATTGATGACTACATTTTATAATTTGAAAATTTGTCTTTGGACATAGTGCATTATTTCAAAATTCCAAAATTACATAATTATGTTTTACATATAGCAAAAATTAAAATTTTGTGCATTTTTAGAAATTTTCCTATTGCCAAACTTGAACATTTACAAATTAGGATCCTTAGACACTAAAGCACATTTCTAGATTTTGAAGTTAGAAAAAAATAACCTCACTGGTCTAGGGCACTAATGCCCTTGTCCAGTCGATTTTGACCAAAATTTGGATTATAATTTTGTCTCTATGATTCGTGTGCAATTATAGGTTCTATGCTTGCAAATTATTTTAGTTTTTGTGACTATGATGTTTTTACCTTCATTGTATGAGAACTAGAGTGTTTTCAATCTCATAACAAATTTATAAGCTTCATGACTTGGTGTCTCATAGCTAATAGCCTCGTGAGACGTAGTTTCATACTTATGGCTTCCTGTGTTGCCATCACAACCGGTGTTGAATTGATCCCAAGTCTTATAACTCTTTGACTTAAGGTATTGAATCTACCCAATCCATCTTTGATTCTCTTCCTAATCCTACATTGCACATGTATTTGTCATAACCTAATATTTATGTGGACTTGAAGAATTTTTTTCCCACATCCTTGATGATAAAATGAAACAATTGGATAAGGACTTAGAAGGACTTCAACAATTCTTAAGCATTGAATCTTTGGTTGGAGAAACAATTCCTCTTTTGGATAACCTTAGAAATTTGGTAAACAATTCACAAGGGATAAAATTGTTGCATAGCCTAACCCATATAGTGGATGCTAATATTCCTATGGTGGCTATTATGCTCAAGATTTAAGTAATGCTCCAAACAAATTAGAAAATCACGTTTACCCCCTACAACAATGCCTTCTATTCCTATATGTACCCCTCTAGTCATTGCATCACCAATGTAATATATCAATGGTTTAAAGCTCAAGCTTAGGGATTTCTAGTGGAGATTCTTATAGTTTTTCCACTTCACCTATAACACCTCCATGTTCATCACCCCTCATAAATATGTAAAATAATAGATCACCATTCATCCATACTAGTTCACCATACTCAATAAACTCTCAAAAAATGTTACCAAATGATCT
Organism: Sequoia sempervirens; assembly: GCA_007258455.2. Classification (NCBI taxonomy): domain Eukaryota; kingdom Viridiplantae; phylum Streptophyta; class Pinopsida; order Cupressales; family Cupressaceae; genus Sequoia; species Sequoia sempervirens. The sequence goes on along the minus strand of VDFB02004041.1, from coordinate 2,435 downwards.
TGTCATAAAACCAAAATTTGTAAAACATGACATCATTACAACAAAAATTGTAAACTTAAACCAAAATCAAACCAATAGTAAACCTCCAACATACCTCATGTGTACTCCATTGTTTTTTTCTATCTTAAAGACACCTATACCATAAAACATCGAAATACCTTGCTTTGAAAAATATAATGGTAAAGGAGATCCTAATAACCATGTGTCAGCTTTTACTGTTTTGTGTAGTGACTTCATTTTTTAAGATGTGCTCCTAGAAAAACTCTTTTTGAGATCATTGAAAGATACAACCTTGGATTGGTTTTATTAATTTCCAAAAAAATTGATAGTGTCCTTTATGAAATTACTTAACAAATTCATTCAAAAATTTCAAGTGAACATTAGACCTCAAGTTACATTAATGGATTTAGTCCATTGTAAATAATTACATGAAGAGAAAATAATAGACTTCATAGGACTATACACCAATTACTTTATTCACAAATTTCTTATAGTCTTCCAAATGTTAATATTAAAAGGGTGTTCATAGAAAAATTACAACCTATTATTAAAAATAAGATATTATTAATGAAATAACCATATTTTATGCATTTGTGTACAACCCTTCATGACTATCAAATATTTGTTAGTCAATATTAAGGTAGACCTGTTGAAATGTACAAGAAAACTGAGCGGGGGGTTGAATCAGTTGTCACCAATCACACAAATCTCAAACAATTATTAGCTCCACATCCACTTTAAGTTGTTATTAAGTATGAGCATGAAGTGAAAATAACAAAAAGCAATATGAACACAAGAAACACCAGATTTACATGAAAAACCCAATAAGGGAAAATCCATAGTGAGGATTAACTCACAATATAGAGTAATTGTAAAACCATTTACAAAGAGGCTCATTGCCAAAGGGCTCACTGCCCAAGATAGGACTCATTGTCCAGATAGGACTCACTGTCTAAATGGGAGGCTCATTTCCTACAGATGCAAAAAGATAGAAAGAAGAATGTTACATAGAGAACATTATCTCAATGCAATAGAAGATCCACCACAACAACTTGTACACATCTGCAACCTTGATTAGAGAATTGCAAACACCATGAGCTCACTGCTTTCAAGAGCCAAACACATTAAAGTTCTTGTTGCCTCAACTCACTTTCACATAATTTCTCACATCTATCTCACTTCTCACACTTGTGGTATCCAAAGCTTAACATCTTGACCTGTATTTATACCATCTTCAACCTTAGAAACTTTCTCCAAGGTCAACTACACATGCTTCATTTTACAAATTCAAATTAGTTCAACAACTCAACATTCCCGACGTGGATGAGAATGAGAGCAGACCAAACCAACACTTAACCAGGACCCAAAACAACATCTTGGATCAATCACATGCTTCCTTAATTGATACTTATCCTTTGCATGACATGTAAACACCAGGTTGGCCAAACCTAATGAAAACACAAATGAATTTTGAAGTACATGCTTCTGCAACAAGAAGATAACATGTGGACCACATAACACACTTCACCATACACTAGAACACATCTTAGATGCATTCAAATTCATCCATAGCTACTATAACAACCTTTATACATAGAACACTTTCCATCAGTCCATCTAGACTGTACAAACACATACATTAACTCTAAAACTAATCTTTCAGAGAACCAAACCACGAATGCCTTTGATAGAACACAAATAAAACCATTAAAATACTTCTTCCAGATCTGCAAGACTTGAAACAAAATAGCGGAGGACTATAGCAGATACATTTCTCCCAGTCCATAGAAAAACAACTTTTCCAGACCAGTTCACAAACCAGTGAACTCAACTTTCACTCGTCATCAAACTAGAAGCTATAATCTAGGATATATCACCCAAGGATGCTCTTAAACAACAATTCATATCCACACAAGCATAGGATCAACATAAAAGAAATTTTGAGCACATACCGGAACACATTCTGAACACACACATATTTTTGTCTTCACTATTTATTAATTTTGTCAAAATCACTTGATAACTCATCATATAAGCACACCTGCAACACCATAAAGATAGATCCATGTACTCACAACATATCAAATATACATGCACCACCTAAAATCTCTTGATTCCTTTCTCTGCAATAACCTATACTGTGTTGACATCAATGACAACACCACCATACTCATTCATACTTGCAACAATCTCCCCCTTTGTCATTGATGGCAACACACGACTCTCTCTCCCCCTTTGACATCAAGGTAAAAGAACAAAAGTTTTTGCATAATTTTGATCACTCCCCCTTAGGAGTTCACCCACACATCTCATACTACAACAATGATACTTCCTACTTCCCTTGAGGAGTAGATTCCAGTCATCAATCCAAAAAAATGATGAATTTGTAGATCCACTAGATTGATGCACCTCTATGTGCACCTAGTTCAAAGAAG
>VDFB02004039.1:0-14751 GCA_007258455.2 Sequoia sempervirens | reverse complement strand
TGACTTAAATATTTGATTTATTTAAATTAGAAAAGGATGAAATGTGCATTATGATGAATGTTTGATTTATTTGATTAAAAGGTTGATGATAGTGTTTATCTAATTTTAAATTAATGACCTTAGGAGATGGAAATTAATGAGATTACCTGATAAATGAATAAAGGTGAACTTGATTAATTGATGAATGCACCTAATGTGGAACCTTGATGAATGAACTTGATTGAATGCATAATGTTAATTTTGCATGTCTACAGTAATAACCCTCCTATTTGCTAATTGGACTCATTATCTTCTATGCTTTGTTTGATACTTTGATACTATGATGGTAATATTATTGTTTGGTTTAGTGGTTTAGTTAGTAGACTTTGGTGTGTTTATGCTTATACATTTGACATGGATATTTCTTATGATATTGTGGTTTGGTGATGATAGTTGATTTTTGAAATATATTATGATGCAGTGATTTAGCAAATTATGTTATGATATGATCTGTTAGTTTAGAAATGCTATTGCATCATTTATATTATAATTGTTAGAATAGATGTGATGAAAGGACAATGTAGAACCACTCATTTGTGAGTTCCCTGCTACGTTGAAATTCCTTCTCACAATGTAATGATTTGATTATATATATGTACATGTATACAACTTTGTTTGGATGCAAAGATTGCAGGTATAAAGTCTCGATTCCACCTGCTTTGGTAGGACGGGACGAGCACCAATGACCCAATGGTATGATGTTGAAATAGAGATGACAAGGAAGTCACCCCCTCCCATGTTGTCAAACCATCATGATTGAATGGTATTGTGAGTCCTTATTGTTCCATTTTTGTATTTTATTACTATGTTTTGTGTAGTGTCTTGTTCGTATGTTATTTATGTTGGTATTTTATAAGTTGTGATTTATATAATGAAATGGTGGTAATAATTATTTATTATAATGTTAGATTAATTTGTATTTAAATATTTAAAATTCTTAGTTTAAAAGTCATGTGTTTTAGTTAAATGTTAATTAAATATTGAATTTGTGTTTTGTTAATTTAATTAAAATTATCTTGTTGAAGATAATTATAAAATAAATAAATTAAATGAATTAAATTATGTGCATTGCAAATAAAGCTTGCAAAAGTAGATTTAAAACAAAAAGTACTGATAAAAGGAAAAATAAATAATTAAAAGAACAGAAAAGATAAAAGGACGAATGAGAATTAAGTGTTGACTGAAAAGCTTGATTTAAAAATAAATAATTTCTTTTATATTGAATTTTTAGAGCTTTTGGAAAAGGAGGGCAATATCTTTTATTTAATTGAAAATTAGAGAGAGTTTTCATTCACAAGAAGATGGGGATAGAAGTTGGACAAATAATTGTTCTGTATTGTTGAATCTTCTGAAGTTTTTTGAAAGTTATTTTTCATTCTTTTACTTGCGTTATTCTGGAGAGAGTTTTTGAATAAAATATTAGATTTGAATTTAACCACGGTATTCTGGAGAGGAGATTTTGAGGAAGGAATGAAAGCTCTTCGAAAGGGCTATTGGAATCAAGCAAGCTTCATCAATAATTAGTAGCACAGGACTCCGAGTTCCATCCTCTCCTTTTGATTTCTTCGAATTTGTAAAAGAAATAAAATGTGGTCTGAATAAACCTGTGCTTGCAAAATAAAAATCTATTATTTAAATTCTTGAAGTATGTTCTTGTTTTTCCTTCAAATTTTGTTTAGGGAAAATAAATCCCCCTCTGGATTTAAAATTATATTGAAAATATATATATATATATATATATATATATATATATATATTCCCTTTTATTTCTTTTAGGAATATATTGCTACATGGAAGTCATGCATTTGTAGGAATATAAGTATGCTATATATATATGGATATATATATCTGGGTTTAACATTTTATAAATGTGAATCATAATTGTGACCGATCTAGAATTTATTTTATTTTCGGCTGAATTCATGTTAAAATCTTAAAAGCTATGTGCAGCGATAAACGGAAAAAATGAACTTTTTTTATCTCTGATATGTGGTCATTTGGAGTGCAGGAGGGACGATAGCAACACTTTCCCAGCCACCCAAGTGGGTTCAATAACCGCACAATAGTCCACACAGATTGCCAGCGCAGAGTCCAGAAGTGGACTACTCCAGCAGACACGCCGGTAACGCTGTTACAGTCCCAACATTGATTCACCGTTTGGTAATTATTTTGGCCAACAAATTTTTAAATATATACATATATATATATATATATATATAGATTTTTTTATCAATATAAATCATTATATTATTTTTTTTTAGAATGTTATTGTATTTATATATATATTGTGTATATATGATGTGCTTTGTATGTTGTTTAAATTATGAAATTAAGTTTCATGTATTTATTAAAAGAAAGCAATTTATTAGCCATGTTAAACCTTGATAGAACTTTGTATCAAGTTATAATATTAAAAAAAGGAGATTATAAATGCAATTAAAAAAAAAATTGTGATAGGATTGAAATGGTGTCTTAAGTCATGAGATTGTGATGTTTGTTTAATTTACATTCTATTATTGTTTTGGGTTTTATAGAGATGTGGGAACCCTATTGTAAATTGTGAAACCTTACTCTTTCCAGAGGCATGCTTAACCCTTGGGTGTTTATCTTCATATTTTGTACTTTTAATGTTGCATGATTTCAGTATTATTTTTATTCTAGAAGAGTTGTATGAGGTTGTTGTGAGATTTAATTATGGGTTATCGCGAGATAGGTTTTCCTCACATGTCCTTGTATGAGTTATAAGTTTTTTTCATCATGGTACAACCCTTTCCTTGTTTTGGCTATGTTTAGGGTCTTAGGGAGAGTGGCTCTTCGTGGGGGTCGGTGCCTCGAAAGGAGGAAGGGCTCATGATATTCCACGTAAGAGTAGTTTAACAAGTGAAAACCTAATAATAGAACTTAGGGGGATGTGTAGTAAAACACACAAGATAATAAATATTGGATACCTCATCTATGCACTAGGGCTATCATAGACTAATGATAGACTAAGAAGGTCATGGTCAACAAAGTCGTAACCTCGTCCCTATGAGAGGTTATCGGCTCTGCATGAGCTACCCTATGGTGTTGGTGCCTTAGGTAGGAGGAAGGGCCAGGATATCCATAGATGGGGGCCAATGCCTCAAGTTGGAGGATGGGCTAGGATAACCCATGAGAGCTATAGGATGACACTCTCCACTAGACACCTGTTTGCCTTGTTCCCTTATTGCCTCTGGAAATTGTATTTTGAATGTTGTATCAATTATTTTGAAAATGATTTATTAATATTCTTTGGTGACTTGTTTAATGGTTATTTCCTTGATTAATTGTGATGAGTTTCATGGCTTTATCTTATTATGTTGTCTCTTGGATGTTGTCGTTATGTCATTGTAACTCTTGACGTTGTATTTGAGGTATCGTACTATGTTGTTCTTCAGAGTCGGTTTAGCATTCATGGTCGTGATTACTTCCTTCTCACCTCTGAGCATGGGGGGTGAGTTATTTATAACTCACGTGGTTGGGTGGAATGTGCTCCGCACCCATTGGGTTCCCCATTGACGTTCATCTTCTTAGCATTCTTCAGTTGGAGCTTGTACCAGTTGTTCACTTTGTAACTATGATATTGTTGTACTTTGTATCATCCCACATGTTTGGGGAAATTTATTGTAATGAAATTATCAAGATCATGTAATGTAATGTTTAAATGATGTTGTAATAATTAGGATCCTTTGTAAACATTATTGTAAGAGATTCTTTATGATTGTAATATGTGAGGTAGTGGTACTTTCACTCCTGGTTTTCCAATGCACTTTTATAGATGGTTATTGTAAAGTTATTGGATAAGTTATTTAATATTACCTTTTACTTTTGTTATTATTTGTTTTGCAATGCAACCTTGCATTCCCCAGATAACTAGGTGTGATAATGTAATGTGCAATGTGAATGTGTCATAATGTTTATTTGCATGTTTACTTTGTATTATTTAAAAAAAAAATTGGTTGCAATGTTTGTTAAATGGGGTTTGCAAAATGGGCGTTACAACTTGGTATCAGAGCCAAGGTTTGCAAACACTAGGGTCTTTAGGTAGTTAAGTCCATTAGGAGACCTTGCGTTTGACTCTTGGGCTCATTTGTACCTTTATCTTGTTGCACAGAATTATACCTCGAGGTAGAGGACGTGGCCAAGCAAGAGCCTATGGTACTGGTCGTAGAGAAAACTGGTGAAATCCCTCAGTTCTTAGTTCCCATAGTTCTAAGCAAGAGGAACAATAGATTCTTCACAGTAATCCATCAGGTGGCCAGAACCTGAGACAACCTAGATTAGATGGTCAGTTGTTGCATATAATTGAAGAGATTCTTGACCATTTGGGACCCAGGCCAAAGGAGGTGCAGTAGGTTGAGAGAGAGAGAGAAAGGTCACCAAGGCAAAGGGATACAACTGTGGAACAGGATGCAGTCATAGCAGGCCATATGAGAGATTTGATGAGGGAACACCCTCCCAGTTTTGATGGTTCTGGAGGAGGTTTGGAAGCTGAGACATGGTTAATTGACTTAGATTGTTGCTTCGTGATGCACCCCTATGGTAGCAATACCAAGGCTTGGTGCGCAGTTATGCATCTGCGAGGTTTCACATTTACTTGGTGGAATCTTGAGGAACAAAAGTTACATCTTGATCTTAGTATGGTCACATGGGAGTTGTTTCTAGATAGGTTAAGGGCTTGCTCCTCTCGAATCATTGGAGGCAATGCAGGGATGATGATTTTCATGATCTCAAGTATTTGTCTATGTAAGTAGAATAGTATGAGAGGCGCTTCTATGAGTTGAAATAGTATGCAGGAATTAGCCATGATGACGACATGTTGGTGGAGCATTTTTTTTGGGGCTTAAATCCCCACATCAGTTGTGACGTGTGAGTCTTCAAACCGAAGATGATGGAAATGGCAGTTGAGAAGGCTTTTTTGGTAGAGGAAAATTTGTCCATGGCCTTAGGTTCTCACATTGGAGTATAGATTGGTAGTGCACCTACACTTGGTTATAGCACTCATTGAGGTCAGTCACAGGGTGCAGGATCTTCTAGGAATAGATATCCACCCTCTAAAGGGGGTTAGCAGCAACAACATCAGCCTCAACAATAGCAATCAAGGCAAAAGAACTCTCAATCTTAACAGGGTGGCAATTCTTAGTTTCGTAGGGATCAGAATAGGAACTAAGTTCGTTAGGAATATTTATTTTAGCTTGCACCTAGTTTTCACTTAGCACTGAGTCGAGGAAGCTTTCAGCAGTCAAATACTCCATCAGGAGGCAGGGGATTTGGTAGAGGTACTGGAGTCTACTCTTGTGGGTAGTAAGGGAATATTGCTAGAGTGTGTCTGCAGAAGAACACCTCAGGTTTTAATTAGAGGCCAGCTGGATCAGAGCTGACAATAGGTGGTGTAGGGAGATCTCATCGGGTATTTTCTATAGTGGATAATCGATAGGTAGACCATTAGAGCACTATCATTGAGACATCAGGTGTGTTGCATAACACTAGCATTTCTATACTTTTTGATTTTGGTGCATCTGATTCTTTTATATCTCCTTTAGTGGTTGAGTGAAGTGGACTGGTGGCAACTAGTCAAGGCATAAAATGGCATGTTGAATTGGCCTCAGGGTCAAAGGTTGTTGTAGAGAAGCTTGTGTAGGATTGTAGTTTGAGTATAGGGTCCTTATCAACTAAAGTGGACCTCAGAATCCTACCACTTAGCTCATATGATGTCATCTTGGGCATGGATTGGTTGAGTACACACCATGCTATAATTAACCGTGGTCGTAAAGCAGTGCACTGCATTGATGACTCTAGAAAGGAGGTGGAGATCGTGGGGGTCCAAAGACCCATTTCAGTGTGAATGATCTATGCCATGTAGCTCAAAAGGTACTTCTGACAGGGTTGTCAGCTCTTTGCAGTATCTATGAGTGACTTGGAATGAGAGGATAGTCAAGGCATGTCATTGGATGATTACCCACTCCTTAAGGAGTTTTCTGATGTGTTCCCAGAAGAGATACCGGGTATGTCGCCAAAGTGAGATATAGATTTCAGAATTGATCTGGTACCTAGATTTGAGCCAATATCTCAAGCTCCATATTGGATGACAACGCAGGAAATTTAGGAACTCCATCTGCAGTTGGAAGAATTGTTTTCTAAGGGCTTTATCCACCCAAGTGTTTCACCTTGGGGAGCACTTGTGATATTCGTGAAGAAGAAGGATGGTTCTCTTCACTTGTGTATTGATTATAGGCAGTTGAACAAAGTGACAGTGAAGAAATGATATCCATTACCCAGAATTGATGATCTTTTTGATCAAATAAAAGGGGAAAAGGTGTTCTCTAATATTGATCTCAAATTGGAATATCATCAGTTGAGGATTGCGGATGCAGATATTCAAAAGATAGCATTTTGTACTCAATATGGACATTACGAGTTCACTGTGATGTCGTTCGGGTTAACAAATGCGCCTTTAGTCTTTATGAGCTTAATGAATGGAGTGTTCCAAACATACTTGGATAGATTCATCCTTGTGTTTCTCGATGACATTTTGATTTATTCTAGGTCTATGGAGGAACATGAGGAACATCTAAAACAGGTGTTACAGTGCTTAAGGGGCAATCAATTTTTTGCTAATCTAGCAAAGTGTGAATTTTATAAGACTAAAGTTCAATATTTGGGCCATGTGATTTATGGTGAGGGAATTTCAATTGATATTGCAAAGATTCAGGCCATTGTAGATTGGCCCGCACCCACAAATGTCTTGAAAATTTGCAGCTTCATGGGACTTGTAGGCTATTATAGGTGGTTCGTCCAAGGATTTTCTAGATTGGCATATCCTATCACCTCTTTATAGAGGAAGGGAAAGAAGTTTCTTTCATCTAATCAATGCTAGTTAGCTTTCCAAACTCTGAAGGAAAAGCTTACTAGTGCTCCAATCTTAGCAGTACCAAATCTGATAGGTGATTTTGTTGTTTGTACGGATGATTCTTTGGAAGGCTTAGGGGATGTGTTAATGCAAGAAGGGTGAGTGATTTCTTATGAATCATAGAAACTAAAGGATCATGAACTTAATTACCCCACACATGATTTGGATTTAGCCACAGTTGTGCATGCCTTGGTAAGGTAGCGACACTTTCTCCTTGGACATTGGTTTGAGTTACATACAGATCATCGTAGTCTGCAATAAATCTTCATGTAGTCAAAGCTGAATGCAAGATAGAGAAGGTGGACAGAATTTTTGTGCGAATATGATTTTGAAGTAAAGTATATTTAGGGCAAAGAGAATGTGGTGGCAGATGCTTTGAGTTGACGCAAGCATGAGATTTTTGTTGTGGCTCTTGAGGTTGATTTGAAGAGTCAGATCCTTGCAGCTCTTTCTTTAAATGTTTGGTATCAAGTGGTGAAATTGGAGATTGAGTCAGGTAGAGCACTGGAAGGTCAATTTTTTGGTTAGTCTTTGGAATCAGATGGTGTTTTGTGCTATGTAGGCTAAATGTATGTACCTCCTGCAGAGGGTCTTTGTACCCTAATCTTGGCTCAAGCTCATAGGGCTCCTTATTCGACACATACAGAAGTTAAGAAAATGTACACTAATCTTCACTCACTATATTTTTGGGCAGGATTGAAGTGTGACATCGCTAATTTTGTCACAAGGTTTCTTGAATGTCGGAGTGTTAAGGCTGAACATCATCATCCAGTAGGCTTGTTACAGCCTCATCTTGTTCCAATGTGGAAGTGGGACATCATTTCTATGGATTTTATAGTTGGGTTGCCTATGTCTTCCAGGAAACATGACACTATCATGGTCACTGTTGATAGGTTGACCAAGGTAGACCATTTATCCCCTATATGATCTTCTTATACTACTTCTGTGGTGGCTAGGGTGTTCATGGAAGATATTATTTGATTGCATGGGATACTGTGCAAAATCATTTTTGATAGAGACCCGATATCCACATCTACATTATGGACATCTTTGCAGTTGTCCTTAGGGACTAAGTTGAATTTTAGTTTTTCCTAACATCCTGAGATAGATGGTCAGACTAAGAGAGTCAACAAGGTGCTTGAGGATATGTTCTGCATGTACGTCATGGACCAACAATCTCATTGGGAAGATTATCTGCATTTGGTTGAGTTTTCCTATAACAATGGCTATCATAGTTCAATTGGCATGGCTCCATTTGAGGCTTTATATGGTCATCCTCATTGTACCCCTTTGAGTTGGGATCGATTAGAGGACATGGTTCTTCTTGGACCCGAGATGCTTCATGACATGGAGCGGTAGGTAGCTCACATCCAAGAGCATCTGGTAGTGGCTCAAGATAGTCATAAGACATATGTTGATGCACATAGAGTTGATCAGCAGTTTATAGTTGGTGATCGAGTGTTTCTCAGAGTTTGTCCTCGAAAGATCCCTATTCATTATGGAAAGGGTTCTAAACTTGCACCCCATTTTGTTGGTTCGTTCAAGGTGTTAAATCATATTGGTCATGTTTCCTACCACCTGGCCTTGCCACCTAGTCTGTCATAGATTAACAATTTTTTTCATGTATCAGTTCTTAGGCCATATTTTCCTGATGTTACTCACATACTTGATTGGAATGCTCTACGAGTCGAGGATGGGTTGCTAGCTCTAGATCCTGTGGCTATGGTGCAACACAGGAGACTTGTTCTTAGAGGCAGGGATATTAAGCAGGTGTGGGTCCAGTGGGATCCCAATGATGAGACTTCAGTGACATGGGAGGATGCCTCTCGTATTAGAGAATCCTACCCTTACTTTTTTTCTGGCTTCCAAGAGTAAGCCAAATTCATGGGGGAGAGGATGTAATAACCCTCTTGTTTGCTAGTTGGACTCATTATCTTCTATGCTTTGGTTGAAACTTTGATACTATGATGGTACTATTATTGTTTGGTTTGGTGGTTTGGTTAGTATACTTTGGTGTTTATGCTTATACATTTTAGGACATGGATATTTCTTATGATATTGTGGTTTGGTGATGATAGTTGATTTCTAAAATATATTATGATGTAGTGATTTAGCAAATTATGTTATGATATGATATGTTAGTTTAGAAATGCTATTGCATCATTTATATTATAATTTTTAGAATAGATGTGATGAAAGGACAGTGTAGCACCACTCATTCGCAAGTGCCCTACTACGTTGCAATTCCTTCTCACAATGTAATGATTTTATTTTATATATATGTGTAAATGTACACATAGAGTTGATTAGTAGTTTACAGTTGGTGATCGAGTGTTTCTCAGAGTTTGTCCTTAGAAGAGCCCTATTTGTTATGGAAAGGGTTCTAAACTTGCACCCCATTTTTTTGGTCGGTTTGAGGTTTTAGAGCATATTGGTCCTGTTGCCTACCATCTGGCCTTGCCACCTAGTCTATCGCTGATTCATGATTTTTTTCATGTATTAGTTTTTAGGCCATATTTTCCTGATGTTACTCACATACTTGATTGGAATGCTCTACAGGTTGGGGACGGGTAGCTAGCTCTAGAGCCCGTGGCTATGGTGCAACACAGGAGACTTGTTCTCAAAGGTAAGGATATTGAGCAGGTGTGGGTTGAGTGGGATCCCAATGATGAGACTTCAGCAACATGAGAGGATGCCTCCCGTATTATAGAATCCTACCCTTGTTTTTTGGCTTCCAAGAGTAAGCCAAATTCATGGGGGGGAGGATGTAATAACTCTCTTGTTTTCTAGTTGGACTCATTATCTTCTATGCTTTGGTTGATACTTTGATACTATGATGGTACTATTATTGTTTGGTTTGGTGGTTTGGTTAGTAGACTTTGGTGTTTATGATTATACATTTTAGAACATGGATATTTCTTATGATATTGTGGTTTGGTGACAATAGTTGATTTCTAAAATATATTATGTAGTGAATTAGGAAATTTTGTTATGATATGATATGTTAGTTTAGAAACACTATTGCATCATTTATATTATAATTGTTAGAATATATGTGATGAAAGGACAGTGTAGCACCACTCATTCGTGAGTGCCCTACTACATTGCAATTCATTCTCACAATGTAATGATTTGATTATATATATATGTACATGTATACGACTTTGTTTGGATGCAGAGATTACAGGTACAAAGTCTTGATTCCACCTGCTTCGGCAAGACAGGGTAAGCACCAATGACCCAATGGTATGATGTTGAAATAGAGATGACAAAGAAGTCACCCCGTCCCATGTTGTCAAACTGTCATGATTGAATGGTATTGTGCATCCTTGTTGTGTCATTCCTATATTTTATAACTGTGTTTTGTGTAGTGTCTTGTTCATATGTTATTTACGTTGGTATTTTATAAGTTGTGATTTATTTAATGAAATGGAGGTAATAATTGTTTATTATAATGTTAGATTAATTTGTATTTAAATACTTAAAAGTATTAGTTTAAAAGTCATGTGTTTTAGTTAAATGTTAATTAAATATTAAATTTGTGTTTTTTTAATTTAATTAAAACTATCTTGTTGAAGATAATTATAAAATAAATAAATTAAATGAATTAAATTATGTGCATTGCAAGTAAAGCTTGCAAAAGTAGATTTAAAACAAAAAGTATTGATAAAAGGAAAAATAAATAATTAAAAGAACAGAAAAGATAAAAGGATGAATGAGAATTAAGTGTCGACTAAAAAGTTTGATTTAAAAATAAATAATTTATTTTATATTGGATTTTTAGAGCTTTTGGAAAAGGAGGGAAATATCTTTTATTTAATTGAAAATTAGAGAGAGTTTTCATTCACAGGAAGATGGGGACAAAAGTTGAACAAATAATTGTTCTGTATTGTTGAATCTTCTGAAGTTTTCTGAAAGTTATTTTTCATTCTTTTGCTTGCATTATTCTAGAGAGAGTTTCTAAATAAAATATTAGATTTGAATTTAAACACGACATTTTGGAGAGGAGATTATGAGGAAGGAATGAAAGCTCTTCGAAAAGGTTGTTGGAATCAAGCAAGCTTCATCAATAATCAGTAGCACAAGACTCCAGGTTCTATCCTCTCCTTTTGATTTCTTCAAATCTATAAAAGAAATAAAATGTTGTTTGAATAAACCTATGCTTGCAAAAGAAAAATCTATTATTTAAATTCTTGAAGTATGTTGTTATTTTTCCTTAAAATTTTGTTTAGGGAAAATAAATCCCCCTCTGGATTAAAAATTATACTGAATATATATATATATATCCTTTATTTTGTGAATATACTGCTACACTATCATGTGGAACATATTGAATATATATATATATATATCATTTAAATATTTTATAAAATGCAAATACCATACCAAAACCATCTAGAAATTATTTTATTTTGGCCAGAATTCATGTTAAATTCAAAAATCTATGCAAAGGATAAATGCAAATAATTTTTTTATTTGATATGTATTATTTTGGGGAAGGAGGGAAGGACGACAATGCCGTACCCTTCCCCATACCCAAGGGGGTCCAGTGGATTGTTGTGCGTAGCAGTTTGTATTGATTGCTACATACAACAGGCCGTGGGGACTGTTGCTATGTAGTCCCCATACAGACTTCCACTTGCTTTATGTAATTCTTTTGGGCATCAAAAATTTTAAATATATATATATATATATCAATATAAATCATTATATTATTATTTTTTTAAGAACTTTATTGTATTTATCTATATATATTGTGTATATATGATGTGCTTTGTATGTTGTTTAAATTATGAAATTCAGTTTCATGTATTTATTAAAAGAAAGCAATTTATCAGCCATGTTAAACCTTGATAGAACTTTTTATCAAGTTATAATATTAAAAAAAGGAGATTGTAAATGCAATTAAACTAGGTATTTTTTTTAAATTGTGATAGAATTGAAATGGTGTCTTAAGTCATGAGATCATGATGTTTGTTTAATTTACATTCTATTATTGTTTTGGGTTTTATAGAGATGTGGGAACCCTGTTGTAAATTGTGAAATCTTACTCTTTCCAGAGGCGTGCTTTACCCTTGGGTATTTATCCTCGTATTTTGTACTTGTAATGTTTCATGATTTCAGTATTACTTTTATTTTGGAAGGGTTGTACGAGGTCATTGTGAGATTTAATTATGGGTTATCACCAGATAGATTTGCCTTGCATGTCCTTGTATGAGTTATAATTTTTTTCATCACGGTACAACCCTTGCCTTGTTTTGGTTATGTTCGGGGTCTTACAGAGAGTGGCTCTTTGTGGGGGTTGGCACCTCGAAAGGAGGAAGACCTCAGGATAACCCATGTAAGAATAGTTTAACAAGTGAAAACCTAATAATAGTACTTATGGGGATGGGTAGTAAAACACACAAGATAATAAATATTGGATACCTCATCTATGCATTAGGGCTATCACAAACTAATGATAGACTAAGAAGGTCATGGTTGGAAAAGTCGTAACCTCGTCCCCATAAGAGGTTATTGGCTCCGCATGAGCTACCCTATGGTGCCGACACCTCAAGTAGGAGGAAGGGCTAGGATATCCATAGATGGGGGCCGACACCTCAAGTTGGAGGAAGGGCTAGGATAACCCATGAGAGTTATGCGATGCCACTCTCCACTAGACACCTTTTTGCCTTGTTTCCTTATTGCCTCTGGAAATTGTATTTTGAATGTTGTATCAGTTCTTTTGAAAATGATTTATGAATGTTCTTTGGTGAATTGTTTAATGGTAATTTCCTTGGTTAATTGTGATGAGTTTCATGGCTTTATCTTATTATGTTGTCTCTTGGATGTTGTGGTTATGTCATTGTAATTCTTGATGTTTTATTTGAGTTATCGTACTATGTTGTTCTTCGGAGTCAGTTTGGCATTCATGGTCATGATTACTTCCTTGTCACCTCTGAGCACAAAGGGTGAGTTATTTATAACTCATGTGTTAGGTGGAACGTGCTCTGCACCCGTTGGGTTCCCTATCGACATTCATCTTCTCAGCATTCTTCAGTTGGAGCTTGTACCCATTGTTCACTTTGTAATTATGATATTGTTGTGCTTTGTATCATCCCACATGTTTGGGGAAATTTATTGTAATGCAATTATCAAGATCATGTAATGTAATGTTTAAATGATGCTATAATAATTAGGATCCTTTGTAAACATTATTGTAAGAGATTCTTTATGATTGTAATATGTGAGGTAGTGGTACTTTCACTCCTGGTTCATGAATGTACTTTTATAGATGGTTATTGTAATGTTATTGGATAAGTTATTTAATATTACCTTTTACTTTTGTTATTAGTTTTTTTGCAATGTAACCTCGCGTGCCCCAGAGAACTAGATGTCATAATGTAATGTGCAATGTGAATGTGTCATAATGTTTATTTGCATGTTTACTTTGCATTATTTAAAAAATAAATGGTTGCAATGTTTGTTCTCTGGGGTTTACTCGATGGGCGTTACACTCTAAATGGGGTTCCTATGACATAGTGGCTTCCCACATCGATAAAGACCAAAAGAGATAACACAAAAATAATTAAAAGCCAATTAAAATTTTATAAGGGAACTAAAAAATATATTCACAAATTACTACATGCCATAGTAAATATCCATACATGTTATTATGAAAACAAACTCCTAAATACTGAAATTCATTTCATTTCTTTTACTACTAGCCAATATAATTTCATTCCATTTCCATGATAAAATTTTAAAAGAGAATTTTGATAATAAATCCATTATATGATTTTCCCTTTTTAGTTAAAGAATATAATCAAAAATCACAAAATCAATACATATATATGTTTCCATATATATATATACATATGTATTATTATTATTGTGTGTGTGTGTGTGTATGTGTGTATCTACATATGTATATATATACATGTATCAGTATATATACTATATATATCTATATATATGTGCCTTCTCTGTAATACATATATACATATATATACACATATGTATATATATATGTATATATATATTTGTTTTATTTGTTAAAATAATTCCTAGGAGGAATGTTAATTATTTTAAGGCATTTATATATATATATATATCTATAATTTATTAAATATAAAAGAATTAAACTCATAACATAGAAAGGGGAGGCATTCAACATAATGGATTGCACACAACAATCCATTGGACTGTTTTGGGCAGTTGCCCCTTGATTGCGATGCAACTCACCCAACATAAAACGCATGAGGCTGGGTGGTGCGTCCAAAGCTGACTCTCTCCTGGTTCATTCTCTTCCCTCGATTTCAATGTTGGAAAACATATTAGTCTAGCCTGATTTAAAATTTCAACACAATGATGTACATATATATTATTATATTTATTAACAAGAACATTTTTCTGTAGAAGTATATAAATATATTTATTTATATATATATAACCACGAGTATATATATATATATTCTAGATAGAAATTAAATTTCTCACAAATAACATTACAAACATATAGGATAATTTCATTTACTTCCAACAGTAATTTTCCTTTATCATCTATTCAGAAAATTAAATAAATTGATGAGAAAATTTATTCTACATCCCCAACCAAAATCATTTTACAAAGAAATATGTTTTCCAATACTGATTTAATAAATAAGTTGAGAGCTCAAATAAATAGAAAGAACTTGATGTCCTACACTTCAAAGAATTGATGAAGCCCTCTCTTGATTTCCCACATGGCTCTTCGAAAGTCTCCCCTTCTTTCCACAACACTTCTTCACAAATTTCTTCAATCC
>VDFB02004038.1:0-18439 GCA_007258455.2 Sequoia sempervirens | reverse complement strand
ATATCTAAGTTAGTTGATGTGATTTTTGTCATGATATTGTTCTTTGTTGTTTTCAATACCAAATTTGATGATTGATGAAAATTTATGAATTGATAATAATAGAGTTAAACTAAAAAATAAACTAGCATACATGTATTAATTAAACAAATTAAAAGTATTTGAGTTCTAATTAAATGGAAATGGTAGATGTTGATGTTATGTGTTGTTATATACAAGTTGGTATGATTTTAAATTTGAATGTGTACCCTTATATATGGGAATTGAAATAGATAATGATAGAAATTATAATGAAATCATATATATTGCTTTTGAAATTCATGTTCATGAAAATGTAATTTTTTTTTCTCAAGTCAATACGTGCCTCGATAAAGATAACTCTTGATGTTTTTTACATATATTATTAATTAATATAGGTATGCTAGTCATATTATCAGTGTCATTCACCAAGACATCAAAAATTGCATCAACACTTTGAACAAGTCTTTTGTAAGAATTAAAAACACTATCTTGCTTTTATTAAAAATATCTTCTTAAAAATAGGTTAAATAATAAATAGTTCAGTTTCCTAAAAAATAGGAAAGATAATAGTTGTGTTTTAAAAAAAAGGCAAAATAATAGTTCATTTTTTACTTTTCCTACAAATTTGTCAATAACACACAAAAATTTTCAGCCAATCATAATCACAATAAATAATTTTGATAATTTATAAAATTAAATATTTAACAAGTTTAATTTATAAAATTATTATTATTTTTTTCAAAAGAAATTATTGTTTTTGATTGGTTGAAAGTTAACTATTAATAACTAGTTAACTAAGAAAAGCAAAACTCATTGCAATAGTATTGCCTACGACAAGTACTAATAAATACAAAATTTATTTAAGTAAAGGTGGGGAATAAGGATAATGGATAAATTGATTAAATAAATAATAAATATTTATTTAATTAAATATTAAGATAAGGGAAATAGGTTAAGTTGATTAATTAGTTGGGATAAAGTGGGATAAAAGTGATGGGTAAATTATTTAATTAATTAATTAATGGGATAGGATAAGTAAAATGAGGTGTGGCTAGGTTAGGACATTTTTAAGTGTCTACAATATATATTATATTATTTATTATACTATATATATATATAGTATATTAAATATTAAATATTATATATATATATACATTATAGTATAGTATAATATAGAATATATATAATATAATATAATATAATATATACTATAATATAATATATTATAAAATATATTATATATTTTATACTTCATTATAATATATATCGAGTGGGAGAAAGAGAGTTTTCTAGGTCGGGTAGGAGGGATAGAGGGAGGGAGAGACCTGAGAGAGAGAGAGAGAGAGGGTGAGGGAGGGATAGAGGGATGGAGAGACTTGAGAGAGGGGGGTGGTAGGGATAGAAGGAGGGAGAGACCTGAGAGAGAGGTGGGTGGGAGGGATAGAGGGAGGGAGAGACTTGAGAGAGGGGGGTTGGAGGGATAGAGGGAGGGAGCAACCTGAGAGAGAAGGGGTGGTAGGGATAGAGGGAGAGAGAGAGAGAGAGGGGGGGAATTATCTAGGTAAGGTGGGAGGTAGAAACTTGAAAGAGAGAGGGAGGGACAAAGAGAGAGGGACGAAGGGATGAAGGGACAGAGAGACCTAAGAGAGAGAGAGAGGAGGTGGGATGGATAGAGGGAGGGAGTGACCTAACAGAGAGAGGGGGTGGGATAGATAGAGGGTGGGAGAGACTTGAGATAGAAAGGGAGTTATCTAGGTAGGGTTGGAGGGAGAGACTTGAGAGAGAGGAGGGAGGAATAGAGAGAGGGAGGAATGGAGGGAGCAAGGGATAGTTATCTAGGTAGGGTGGGAGGGAGAGACCTGAGAGAGAGTAATCTAGGTAGGGTGGGAGGGATAAAGGGAGGGAGAGACTTGAGAGAGAGGGAATTATCTAGTGAAATGTTGGGAAAGAGAGGTCCTTAACAATAAGGGGTTTTTTCATATTCATGTAGAACTTATGAGGATCTTAATATGTGTATTTCCCTAAGGGAATTTCATTAGGAAAGAGATCACAAGGTGTAAATATTGACTTTCAACCTCAATGGTGAGTCAATCAGACTCGGATCTCAATCCTTAGGATAGTAGGTAAGATTTAAAATCTAACTAAAATGATTTGAATCACTAAAACTAAATGAACAATAAGACCTAATACATGAAATGAAAATTCTTGAAAGTACAAAAATTGGAATGATAGTTTGCAGGTAGATTTGAGAAGGGTCTAGACACATATACATGTTACCAAAAATTAGTTTTGAGACCTGCTAAAGGATTGGTTCACCCCTGGGTGAATGGTTCTTGGTCAGGGCTTTTGAAAACACTTTTGGTAGTCCTTTGATGCTGGATTTTGACTTATGTTTGGCACGTGTCTCACTATCAAAAAGTCAAAAATAAAGTCTACAACCTAGTTTTCATGGCTTAACAACAATGATGACAACTTGTGCAACAATGCAAAATTGCTCCTTTGAGATTTCTTCAATCTGTAATCTACACATACACAAAGAGATTTTTTTTTTTGTTTGAATGGGGGTTTGCCTTGGTCAAACCCCAAGTTTGGTAATTAAATTTTTATAGAAAGATAGTGACAATGGAGAAGGAAATGATGAATATACAATTGCTTGCTACAACTCACCAACCCGTCAATGGCTTCCATTAGAGGATTGAAGACAAACAATATCTCCAAGGAACTTGATCTTGCTTTGCTTGATGGATTTGGATACTTGAAATGCTTGGATGTTTTAGGATCAACAATGCATATTATTCTTCACAAGATGACGTGAACACACATAAGCTTAAACATGATGTTAGGATATTGATTGATGCAACAAATGACTAATAAATCTACTCTTGAATGCTCTTGACAATAATATTTTCTCTTACAAAATATTTATAATGTATGTTAGTTTTCAAATGATAAAAAGACTATGTATTTATAGGTGTTTATCGAATTTCCCAAAAAATAGATTCCAAAAGTTGACAATTGCAAGTTGAATTTGAATTAATAAAATACCACCAAAAACATATTTAAAAATGGGTCTTAGGACTTAAAGGAGACCCATTTTCCCTTGGGAAAATGGGTCTTGACCTATAATTCTAGGACACACATGCTCCAATGTGATTTAATTACTGAATGCATTATTTAAATGTTGGTTCCTCTTTCAAAAAATGATAATAATAAGGCTTTGGAATGCATAATTTAGAAATTAGAAGCTTAATTAAGTCCAATAAATTAAGGGGCCCAAACATAGTGTGCAATTGTAAAGGTATACAATTTCCTACACTACATCTAGTTAGGTTGTAGTTAGGGTGGGAGGGAGAGGCATAAGAGAGAGAAGGGGTGGGAAGGGTAGAGGGAGGGAGCAACCTAAGAGAGTGAGGGAGGGAGAGACCTAAGAGAGAGAGAGAGAGGGGGTGGAAGGGATAGAGGGAGAGAGATACCTAAGAGAGAGGGGAAGTGGATGGAGGGAGGGAGGACGGAGGAATGGCCCAGTGGTGGAGGGGGAAACAAGAGAGTGGGGGGGAGGGAGGGAGGGAGAGAGGGAAGGATGGAGGAAGGAAGGAGGAAGGAAGGAGGGAGACACCAAGAGGGGGGTGGAGGGAGGAAGGAGAGAGAAAGAGGAGGGAGACAGGAGGAAGGAAGAGATCCCCGAGAGAGGGAGATGGAGCAGGAGTGGGACAGAGGGATGGATCAAACTGAAAAGAGAGTAGAGAGGGAAGGAGGGTCAGTAGATTCTGAAGAGGGGGTGGAAGGGATAGATGATGGGAGAGGATGGAGAGAGATGGGGTGGAAGGAATGGAGGGAGAAGGAGAGAGAGATGGAATATCTAGGGGGAGACGGAGCGGAGAATGGATAGAGGGGAATGGAGAGGAATGGTGATAGAGGGGGTAGGGAGGGAGACCAAAGAGGGGGATGGTAGGGAAGGAGAGAGATGGAGCATTTGGGGTGGAAGGACAGAGGGAGGAACGCAGAGGGGGAGAGAGTTATTCAGTGAGAGAGAGGATGGAGGGACAAAAGGAGGAGTGAGAGATTTATCTAGGTAGGGTGGGAGGGATAGAGGGAGGGAGAGATCTATGACAGAGAGAGGGTGGGAGGGATAAAGTGATGGAGATACCTAAGAGGGAGAGAGGGTGAGAGGAATAGAGGGGAGGGAGAGACTTAGAGAGAGGGGGTATGAGGGATAGAGGGAGGGAGCAACTTGAGAGAGAGAGGGGGTAGGAGGGATAGAGGGAGGGAGGATCTAGAGAGAGAGACCTAGGTGAGTGAGAGAGGGGGTGGTAGTGACAGAGGGAGTGTAGAGACTTGAGAGAGAGTAGTGAGGCAGTGGAGGAGGGAGGAGAGGCCTGAGACCCTCCCTAGATAACTCTCACTCTCTCTCATTTTTCTCCCTCCCACCCTACCCAGATAACTCTCTTTCTCTTTGCCCTCCCCCTCGCCAACTCCTCTCACCCCTCTTTTCTCTCATCTTTTCCCCATACCCGCCTAGATAACTTTTCTAACTCCCCTCTCTATCTCTGTGTCTCCTCCCTCCGCCTATCCCTCCCACCCTACCTAGATAATCCCTCTCACTCCCTCTCTCTATATATACATATATAATATAGTATATAATTTATCCATTATATACTATATATTTATAATGTGTAATATATATTATGTAATAAATATTATATATTCTATATTATATAAATGTAGACATGAAAAATGTATTGATTGATCCCAGCATACACCGATCCCTCTACTCTTTACTTCAATACTAGTTCATCCTCAATCAATTTCTTTGTTAATCAAGCACTAAATAATCTCTATTTAATTAAATTCACTATTCTCCATCTCTTTTAATTAATAAATCAATTTTATTTATCTTAGCTTCTAATGTCATCTCATTTAAATTAAATAAATTAATCTTTTATTTGATTCAATCTCGACATCACGTCCCTCTTAATTAAATAAATAAAAACTTTATTTAATTAAATATAAAATCATTATTCTTCTCATTATTGATTTATTTAAATTCAAAAATCTAAATCAAAGTGTCAAATCAACTAAATTCTATCTTAATTAACCAAATCCTGATTAATGCTAATTTTAATCCATCAAATCCTTTAGCTTTTGCAACTTGCTCATGAAAATCATTTTAATTGATTTATTAAATCTCTATTTACTTTCAAAAAGATATCAAAGAGGGAATATTCTTCAAATTCAAAAATTCCCTCCAAAAGGGTTTGTACATCAACAAGGCATTAAAAACCTCTTACATGTCCTTTGCCTTTGGAGCTACAAGTGGCATTAACTTCATTTTCTCTCTCCAACCTTTCATTTCTCATAATTTCCACTTTGAAATTCCACCTAATTGCATTTCTAATTGCACAATGACTAAAATGTAAAGCTCCACCTTTGTCCACTCATGTTGACAAGTGGCATTTGGCCATTGGTTGATGTTTTATCCCACATTCATCCATTTTGGCCTCATCCTCCATCTTTCTCATCTATAAATAAGAGGCTCTCATTTGGATTTTGGATCCACAACTTCATGCAACATTATTATCTTCAAGTTTTTGAGCAATTTTCATCCATTTTTAAAGATTTCATAGCTAGGTTATGGAGAAATTTCACCAAGGAGCATCAAATCTTCAACATTGATCATCAAAGCTTGCAAGGAATTGGGAAAGGGCCATTTTCCACATCAAAATGGCACCAATTCCCCCATGGGATTGAGAGTTTGTTTATTTTGAGCAAGATTAGATAGTTTTTATTTCATGTTCTTCATTTATTTCTTATTCTTGATATCTCAAATGAATTTCATGGGGAATGTTGTTTCTAACTTGCATGTGGGACTAATTATGTGTTGTTCTTTGTGTTTGTGCAGGTCTAGGATCACCATTGACATTTTGGCGCTAGAAAGAGGGCCCATCTGAAGAATCTAACACATTTTTTTGAGAAATTTCATTTTTTTTTAAAGTTTTGGTGTCTACAGGAAAATAGCACCACTGATAGAGAAACTACGCTGCTATCAGTCTAGTGGTGTTGTTTAGCGATGCTATCAAACTCCAAACTGCGATGCTGAGTCATTCCCGCCAAAAATTTGAATTCCAAATAGCTACGCTTGAGTCATCCTCTTGTCGACTGGTCATCTAAACTCCAAACTCCGCCGCTGGTCAAAACAACAACACATATGCGGTCACTAATTTCTCCACAGTCCATTGCTATCAGTCCTAACATCACCATACAACACTGCTAACTCTTTCAAACTACGTCAACATCGCAGACTGTGCCGTTGGAGTTGGGTAAAAGGCAGTTTTCAAATTAATTTCAACATGTGCTTTTTCATTTTGATTGCTTTTGACTTTTGTTTTTGTAGTGTTAACCAATTTTTGTAGGTTGGCTTGATCAAAATTGAAGGGAGGAAACAAAGACAAAGACTTCTCTATGGCATCATCATTTCATTGTATCAAGTGTTTTTAAACACTTTGGGGAGAAATTATAATTCCTTTTCTAAGGACTTTGTCATCTTCATGCTTTTTCAGACTCAATAATTTTCGTTTGGGCTTAAAAAGAACAAAACAAAGGGATTAAAAAGAACCTTAGGCAACTTACTACATTTTGTTTTGGACTTAACAATTGAACAAACAAATCTCACACTTCAAAGTTGGTGCTTAAAAAGAATCAAATTCTTGCTTTAAAGGATTAAAATAAACACATGTCTTTTATGTTTTGTAATCTCTTATCCAAAGTAATATCATTTAAAAGATTTATGCACTTCTCTCACGCCTTGTGATGATCTTGAGAATCAAAAGTCTTTTGGTGATATTAAGTTGTATAAGCAATTGCCTCCAAACTTCAATTTGGATTCTTAAAATTGAACAAAATCTTGCTAGTGTGAGTGGATTATATCACGTGTGTTCTCTTTTTGTTCACATAAACAAAGATTGATCGAACTACGAATGTGTTTGCTTGCTTTTGGTCATCCTTAGAGGGCCTTCCTGGTGGTAAAAATTAATCACCCCAGGGAACAACCCAACCGAGAATAGACTAAAGCCAAGTGACTTCCACCCAATATATAAGTGTGGGTACTTAAGGAAAGTTCAAGTATCACGAGGATTGTTCCGACAAGAAGGGAAAAAATGGTCTCTTGCTATATGGATGATCCCCTACAAATGAAATGCCTATATTAGAACCTTTTGTTTAGAAGACCCAAATCCTTAATCTATTTGTTGGTGCAAGAACAGTCGTTTTGAAGCTGCCCCATATTTTTTGCGGTTCTTGGAAGAGATGAGAAGTATGCTATGGGAGTTTCATGGGTACTAAAGCTTGGCTGATCCATAGAAGTGAGTGTCGTGGAGGGGAGCCAGTGTGGCCAAGTTTTTAATCATCCATCGAGAATAAGCATAACTGGATTTATCCAAGTGGGGATTCAACAAATATTGTCTCTTATTTATCCATAATGTTGTGCATGTTCTTGGAATCAAAACACTTTACTTGGATCTTAAACATTGGAAAACAAACATTCAAACATGATCATCAAATTTCAACCCCTTTAGTGGAAGCAAATACCTTTAACAAAATTCAAGTGTTATTCCTTGTCCTAGGGATTCTATCCTTAGAGGCTTCTAAGCATTTGAATTTATATCTCCATTTTCTCTCACTAAAGTCAACAAGAGGGAACTTTTTCCTTGATTTCCTTGATTTCCACATAATGAACTTTGTGGGATGAGAAGAAATTGGGACATTAGACATTTAGTTTGATACCCTAATCAAGAATTGTTTATGGTAAAAAGAACTCAGTAAGCAAAAATAAGAAACAATTGGACCCCACACATGTGCTCTTCCAAATGATTTCTTGAAAGATCAAAATTCGAAAACCAAAATGCAAAGGTCTTAGTCAAAAAGCTCACAAGAAACGTTTGTCTATGCTTTACAAATTTAGAGAAAGATTAACTTTTAACTTTTACAAACATGCATCAAGGAACAATCCAAATTTGTATTTTACTATTGCCAAAATCCAAGTCTCTTTCAAAGGTTTGAGTATCTCACATAAGAAGTATTAGCATGTTCTTCAACACCTTGGTCTAGTAAACAAAGTCTCTCTAAGTCTCTTAGGATCAAAATCAAAACACGCTCATCCATTCTTAAAATATCAAAATCAAAGTCACCTCACAAACAACTCTTAAAAATCTTGAAAAAATCCTTTATGTTAAACTTTGGGAAAATCCTTGAATCAAATCAAAATTATCTTATTTGATTGGGTGTGTGTAGATGAATCCTTCTTTACACAGTCAAATTATCATCTTGTGGAAAATTTTACTCTAGGACAACATCCAACCTCTTAGAGTTTATGAGTTCATTATCCAAACCAAGTCCAATCAAAATCAAAATCAAATTAGATCAATCCAAAATCAAATCAAACATCAAAACCAAAGTCGTAAAGTTTAGTATCCTCTTCAAAGTTTCCTAAGAGTTCCAATCATTCACCAATCATCCATCTCTCATTCATCTCATCACCATCCTTTGATCCTCAATATCTTAGACTTTATTTTTTGTACCTAAATATTAGATCAATCCAAAGAATTAGAGGTTCATCTCTTACATTTTTGAAAATTGATCCCTATTTTATGGTTCAAACTAGATATCAACACAAGAAGAACATGGAAATGAACAAAGAAACATCCACTTCGAGTGACGTGAGTCAAACCGCTCTCAAAATCAATCCCATTGGATCTAGCAATCCCACTCTCAATCTTCCTCCACTTCCACAAAATTCTCAAGAGGAAGGTCAAGTAGAAGAAATCACCAACAATGTCTTAGGGATGACACAAGATGAAATTATTGAAATGGTCCAAAATCCTGAAACTCACAGAATTGTCAATACCACGATGAAGCTCAATCCCTCACAATACATGCTAGAATTGGCTAAAGAAGGGGCTAAACTCCCTTTCGACTATGATGTGAGCACTCTTGTGGAAAAGCCCCTTAGGATCATGCCCCCAATTTCATCCACACCCCCAATATCATCCACACCTCCATTTCAAAGCATCACTCAAACCATCCCCCAAATAACAACATCCATTGCTCCAACTCAACCAATTTTCAACAAGGGGAGCTTATTGCTTCATTCATTACAAACACACCCCCTTGTGAACAACCAAGATTTAGATGCAAACGCCATCTTGAGTCAATCTGTCCCATTGAATCAACTACACCCATATGTTTCGCTCACCTTTCATGAGCCCAATGATCCATCATCTTTCCATGCAACACCAACATATCCTCTCAACACACAAACCTCTCTCCCTATGAATTCACAAGGAGAAGATGGGATATTTGGACTAGGGGGCATATTTTGTTGAAAAATGAGGTGTTTCCTTAGCTTAATACTCTATAAAAATTTAATATTGCTGATCTAAATAAGCTTATTCCTTTTTTTACATATTCTTTGTGGGTGATTATCTTGATTAATCCATTTTACTGTTGTAGAATGTAGACAAAAGTTGATATAAGAACTAGACAGGATATTAGAAAGATTACACAAGATGTACCTTGGAGAAACCCTTTTGGGAAAAAACTCCACCAAGAATTATTCTATTATTCAATCTCTGAATTACAATAGCATCAATTCTTGCTTGAGAATGCTTCTTTTACCTTAGCCAATCTTCTTCACAACCTGCAATAACAACTATGAAAACTCTCTTCAACTTGAATGAGATATATAGGCAATAAGCAACCTTGTAATCTCCAAAAGGTAATAATTATTACCTAGAAAAGGTACACCATATTCCTTCAAGTTGAGTTCCACCATGAAAAACAAAGCTTAGAACATGTGCTTCATCCATTTGGGCATCCCAAATTGAAGCGACAACTCATCCTTCACTTCAGTGATAATTCCAAAACTCCTCCTCAAACCTAGCACCCAAGAGAGGGTCCCACTTAACTGAGCCTTCAGAAATATCTTATCATGCAAAGGAGTTAATTACAAGAAGCCAACTTGGGCACCCAAGGTGGGTCCAAGTTGTTTCTTGTTAGCTGAAACATTTCTCAACACCATTCATGCAAGAATGGTCATCCCCCTGTTAATTGAAACATTCAAACTGTTATCTCACATGCAACTCAAGTATTTAAACATGCATTCCAAGTTCACTAAAGTCAACTTCATGCAACTCAAAATAACCAACATGCAATTGCATGCAATTGAAGAGAACTGAATCTGAGCTAAACTGAACTGAACCAGAACTAACAATGAACTGATAGTACCACTCCTCATACATTGTAATTATCAATCCTTATCTCATAGGGAACCTGACATGCATTTCATAAGAGTTATCAATTCCTCAACCAATTAACTAAACTGGGGTGTGTCCCACCTCCCATGTGTGCACCCATGTGCTCCTATGTTGTAGGAGAATCTCCAAGGGCGTCCCACATGTTCCTATTATTTAGGAATAACTACAAATGTCAATTTCATGATTTATTTCATCCAAATAATTAATATCTTTTAATCCTAGTGTTTGTAAACACATTACAAGGTCTTAGGAGATACATGAAATAATTAATGTTTAGGATTTGCAATTAAATGGCATTCTATTTCCAACATCTTTGACCCCTCATCATCATCATTTCCTCAAGGGAACACACCACTCATTTTTCCACCACTTCCACCTTTGCCATTAACATCCACACCACCCCTCGGTTTAGGGCTACCTCCTTTACCACCACTCAATCAACAAAATCAAAACAACCCCTCAATCATCAATCAAAACATCATACTAAATCCTCTGATCTTGCCATCGATATCACAACAATAGGTAGCAACCCTCCAAGAAACACAAGTAATCACTGCATTGTCCATAAACGTGGTCTCTCAAGGACCAAGTATATTAATTGCACCGTCCACCACACAATTTCCTATCATTAATACAATAGTACCTCTCATCACTTCAACAAACACTATTCCAAATCCACCACCACCGCCAAGACCGAATATGGCCAATCAATATAGCATCACATTGCAAGCAGCACAACAGGCATATCAAAAGGCCCTTTAGCAGTTCCAAGCACAAGCACAAAAACATACAAGCTACACAACAAGCTACTCAACAAGTGCAAGCCGCTCAAACAACTCAAGCTGCACAACAAGAACAACAAGCATAGTAGGTTGGCCAAGCTCAAGCCTTGTTGCAACAACAACAAGCTTCCCAAGCTGTGCAAATAGCTCAAGCTACTCAGGCTACCCAGGTTGCACAAGCTGCCCAACAAGCGCAAGCTCAAGCTCAAGCACAAGCCCAATACCAAGCTCAACAAGCGCAAAACACAATGGTGCAGGATCACCTAGGAAACACTAGGCAGTTACACTAGGCAATTAGGAAATCTAGGGTGAATTTTTGTTTTTGATATGTTGCCATGAAGGTTATGTTGACCATTGAGTAGAGGAGATAGCTTAGGGATATGTTTGATCTCTAGGATAGACATTAAGGAAGGGTGAATGAGTTTAGTAACTCATTTTTCTTAGTTTAGTAGAAATTGGCAAAAGTTGCAAAATGGTGCATTTTGCAACTTTGCCACAATATTACTGACATGTCCGACCAAGGGAGCATAACTGATTGAGGAACCCTATTTAAGGCATGCCTCGGTAGTGGAGAGGGGTTGGAAGCATTTTTGTATTTGCTTTGAAGTTTGGGAATTGAAGAAAACAGTGTGTTTGAGTGAATTTTTCTGATTTTTGCTTTGAAGTGAGCTTTAATGGATTAAAATTAGCACTGTAATTTGTGTAGTATGTAGTGTGGTAGCTTTTCAAGCTTTGTGTGGAATTTAGATAGGTTTTCAATTCAATTTCAAGCATTGTTGTAAATAGTTTTGTTTTCTTGTTGTTGTTGGTTTGAACCAGACAGTTTTGAGGAAATGGAGATTTAGTTCACTTTCCCATCGTACAAATTGTACGGCCCTTTGGGAATAGTGACTAGACTCCATGTGTGTAAATATGGTAGGATTTAGGGTTTTTTTGAGCATAGGAGCTGTTGGAAAAGTCTTGCCCTAGGCGAGCCAGGAAGAGTCCGGCTAGGGAAGACAAGAAGTGCAGAGCACATAACTTGCAAGGGTGACAAGTTCTTAGTAAATTTCCTTTTGGAGAAGGTAGGTGAGAGTCTTGCCAAGGTCTGGTGATCAGGAGGAAACTCACTAACTCATTTGGTTGGTGAAAGACTTGACAGTTTGGAAGCAACCAGAAAATGGCTTAAAAACCCTAGTTTATGCCCATTTTCAAGTTGAGGCTTTGTACGGCAAAAAAAGACCCAAGACCTCAAAAATATTTGAGAGGTGATCATTTGAACCAAGAACCTCAAAGAAAGAATGAGGTGTTCTTTGGAAAGTTTTGAGCAATAACCAGTTTTCTCGGAGAAGGAGACCTAATTGGGGCTCCTAGGGCTAGTAGCCTTCTAAGGCCTAAATGGGGGTTTGGTGAAAGCGACCAAGACATGGAGCTAGGAGGACCCTCAAGAACCAAAATTGAATGAATTTCAATGAATAGAAACACCTCCACACCCTTGCAAATCAAAATTCAAGCTTTGGAGGTAGTGTAGTCTTTAGTGTGGATTAAGGGCTAAGGAGAGGGTTGTAAGTTTGCACCAAGATTTGACTTGGTAGAAAGAATTTGTGATGGTAGTGGGGTTGGAAAGGAGAACCAGGGGAACCTAACCAAGAATAAGGTCCTATAGGTTAAGGTGGTGAAGTAAGACACCAAGGAGGTCCTTGGCGAGAATCGATTGATTGATTCCTCTAGCTTTCTATCACACAAGCTCAACACCGGGCACGAAAGCTAAAAAGAAGCGACAACAAGCATATCAACAAGCCCTACAATAGTACCAAGGACAACAAGAAGCAGCCCAATTACTAGCCCAACAACAAGCATTATTGGCACAACAACAGCAAGACCAACAACAAGTGTTGTTGACATAACAACAAGAACAACAACAAGCGTTGTTGGAACAACAACAAATGCAGGCATATCAACAAGCCTTGATCACACAACAAAGCTTGCAACAAACTCCCACCAACATACCCAACACTCCACCCATCACTCGAAGAAATCCGCTACTTCAAAACACATTCACTCCACCTCTCAATTTGCAAAACAATGTGACGACATAAATCAAGTTGCTCTGGCAGCAAGTGTTAGATCTTCAGTTGGGGAAAACCACAAAGACACCTAACAACTTGTGTCCCTATCCATTCAACATAAGCCTTAAAATGTTATCGTTCCGGAAGGGATTTGAAATTCCTAAATTCGACAAATATCGTGGGATGAGAAAACCTAAAGATCATATCAGGGAATTCCAAGTACATTACATGGAGGTCACATATGATGATACATATCTAATGTGGCTATTCCCTCAAAGTTTGGTTGGTCCCGCCATGGAATGGTTCTCTCACCTTCCTCCTGGCATCAAAAAGTTCTGAGAGATTATAGATACATTCATAAAAAACTACGCATTCAATATAGGTATGGATGTCAGTCTAGAGGAACTATCCACTCTTAAGCAAGCCAAGGGGGAATCATTCACTTCCTTCTTACAACGATGGCGATCCAAGGCCAATAGAAGCAAATGGGCCATGCCAGAAGAACAAAAAGTTTGCACCATCATTGCCAATCTTGATAAAACCTTGGCTTTCCATCTTAAGATGCAATGTATTACCACGTACAACCATTTGATCCCCAAGGTGCTCAACATCGAACAAGCCCTTATTTCACAAGGGGGGACACCCACATATCCAAAACGTCAAGACAATTTCCCTTCCACTAGTTATAATGATAAACCTTGCACGTGGGTGAAAAACAAAAATGTCACTAATGATGGTGTGGTGGACAACAAGGTCATAATCAGTGCTCCAAAACAAAACACCCAGACATAACAACAACTGCAAGGCAACAATTGAAACAATACACAAGCCAATGTGGTATCACAACAACCACCAAACAATCAAATCAACAATCTAAACAATCAAGGGGGACCACCCCCATGAAACAAAAATCCCCCAAGTGAAAGTACACAACCCTTGGGGAACCAATTGAATCGGTCATGAAGAAACTGATAAATGAAAATCTCATCAAAATTCCCACTTATGACAACTATTAGGAACCCCAAGTGAAACCACCATGGTACAATGAAAATCACCTTTGTGATTTTAAAAAAATTAAAGAGCACACAACAACCAGTTGTATGAGGTTGAAAAATCTAATCCAAGACCTCATCGATGACAAGATCATAAACGTTGAACAACCAACTAGAAATCGAGACCTAAAAATATACACGAATTCGATGTCGGATCATAACCAAGGGAACAACTGTGGAGAAACCAAGTATGCCAATGTGAACCATGTGTACGACCATGTGTCACATCCCTAGATGAAACGATCACTTTTGTTAACATCAAGGGAGCTAAAGCTGATTATGGAGTCACCACATGCAGCAACAAAGTTAACATTGCTAGGTCATCACAACCATCAAGAGCATCCACCTAAAATTCTATATATGTTCCTAATGGCTATAATTTCTTAGACCAGTTGAAAAGAACCCCTACTCAGATCTTCATCATGGAGTTGCTGAAGATAGCACCCGCACATAGAAAAATCTTAGAGGAAGCATTGGCTTCATCTACCATCTATGTGGATCTTGATGCTGACCAGTTCCAAACTATGGTTGGAAATATCACCACCCCAAGTCTCCTAACGTTCTCTGATTAGGACTTCTCCACCCAACCATCTCACAATCATGCACTCCACCTTGAAGTCCTGGTTCATAAAAACAAAGTCAAAAAGGTCTTGATGGATTGGGGTGCAGGTATAAACATCTGTTCCCTCAAACTAATAAAGAATCTGGGATTCTCAGAGGATGCCATTGAAAAGGGTAAGGGCATCACAATCAGAGCATATGATGATCAGGAAAGAGTGTCTCAAGGCATTATTCAACTCTCCATTCAAGTAGGGCCAACCATTATGGAAACCACATGTTGGGTCCTTGACCTTGATTTACCTTATAATATCTTTCTAGGGCGTCCATGGATCCATGGGATGCAAGCAATCGCTTCTAGCTTCTATCAGTGTGTCAAGTTCCCATATCAAAATCAAGAGGTCATGGTCCACAGTGATCCCGAGCCATTTGCCTACTATAAGAATCTAGAAGTAAAATACTATAAAATCCCCAAAGTTCTGAAGAATGATGAAGGCCCCACCACTCCATATGTAGACCCAACTACATTAGCCTCCACTTCTGAGGCAAAGACACCCACCATTCCTAATATATCTGAAATCAAGGTCATTATCCAAGACAATGGGTGTGGGGATTACATAATGAAGAAAAGTGCTTTTGTCATAGGAGAGTTACCTCAATTGCTTAGGACTCACAGGCAACCCCAACTAGCTGAAACATCATCCCATACCTTCAAAGAAGACCCCTCTAGATTCAAAATTTGGGGGGATCTAAGTCAGGAAATAATAGATGAAAAAGACATATCCAGTCTTCTATATCAAGATGAAAGGCCCGTACTTGATCTTCTAATGGATGAGAGCAACAAAGGACTACAAATGATGCTTAGTATGGGCTATGACATAAACAAGAAATTTGGGCAGAATGACAATGACTTATTTGAATCCCTTGTCGCTGAGAAGTGAATAAGAAATATTGGCCTCAGATGCACCCCTCTGAAGGTGACCATACTTGGTAAAGGTTCCTCGGTTAGAAAGGTCAAAACTCTCCCTCAACTATCAACATCTTCCCTTCAATTACCAGTATCCGCAGGTTGAGTCATAGACAACTTAACCTTTAACATAACCGATATGTGTAGTAGAGATGAGGATCCCATAACTGACTTGCCTATGTTTTTCGAAGATTCCTCCCTACTCATGATTAGCACCCTGTCTTTTGAGTCAAACCATCAAACCCATGAAATAAACTTAGTCCATCCCCAACTCATCAATTACAACCAATGAGAACCACCAATTTTGGACACATTTGAAAATGATGAGGCACTCTCAGATTTTATGGGATTGAGGGATATGATACCATACGTAGATCACAAGGTTGGGTTTGACATCATATTGGACACACAAGCTTATTATAGGGAAATGATTGAATCCTTCAGTTGAAAAAGTGAAAATTTGAGAATAATCTCTAGGTCTTTGAGTGAAAACCACACTGTGGCACTCTCTGACCCAAAAAAATAAAAATAAAGGACACATCCAGCGGTGAAAATCTCTCTGAGGCACTGAAGGATGAAGGATTCAATCTTCCTCATAGTGCAATACATCAGGAGAAATCAATGGTCCTAGCAGAGAAGTGTAATCCAGTCAACTTGGGAATAGAGGAACTACCACACATAACATTCTATGTAGAGTCACTTCTCACAGAAGAATAGGAACTTCTAGCTACATTCCTAAAAGAAAGAAAGAAAAACTTCGCATGGACCTATGTCGACATGCCTAGGCTTGATCCAGAGGTTATGGTTCACCACCTAGCTATATTTCTTGATGCAAATCCAGTGAGACAAAAGCTAAGAAAAATGCATCCCCAGCTAGCATTGTTGGTCAAAATGGAGTTGCAAAAGCTCCTAGATGTAGGGTTCATACGACCGATTGCTTATCTGGAGTGGGTCTCAAACCTTGTACCTATTTCAAAGCCCACTGGGGGCATCCACATCTACACAAATTTCAGAGATCTAAACAAAGTGTGTCCCAAGGATGACTTTCCACTTCCAAACATTGACATGATTGTGGATATGATAGCAGGACATGAGATTCTATCATTGATGGATAGTTTCTTAGGTTACAACTAGATCATGATAGCCAAATATGACCTACATAAAATGACCTTTACTTGCTTATGGGGGACATATTGTTGGAATATGATACCGTTCAGGTTGAAAAATGTAGGAGCTACCTATTAGAGGGTCATGACACTAATCTTTCATGACACGATCCACAAAAGTGTGGAAGATTCCATGGATGATATACTAACCAAATCAAATAAAAGACAAGATCACATAGCAGCATTGGGCTCATCTTTGATAGGTTAGTTGAATACACAGTTAGAATCAATCCAAAGAAGTGTGTCTTTGGAGTACAATCAGGAAATCCCCTTGGGTATATCGTGTTAATGAGAGGGATTGAAATAGATCCTACTAAGGTCAAGGAAATTCTCAAAATGGAGGCACCAAAAACATTGAAATAGCTAAGAGGCCTACAAGGAAGACTCCAGTCCATCCGCCAATTCATAATGCAACTAGCAGACAAGGCTGTCCCCTACTCTCATCTACTCCACAAGGGGGTAGCATACAAGTGGGACAAGAAGTGTGATCAGGCCTTCAACAAGATGGAGTAATTACTCACGCTGCTAGTCCTCATGCCACCAATTCTAGGAAAACCCTTGATCTTATACATATTAGCAACAATGGCAGCTTTTGGCGCTCTCTTGGCATAACATGATGAAAATGGGAAAGAGAGAGCTATCTATTATATCAATAGAACTATGGTGGGCCATGAAATGAACTATACATCCATTGAGAGAGCTTGTATAATAGTTTTATTTATAGCACAAAGTTTAGACATTACATGCTAGCCCATCAGATAAAGCTCATCGCAAAGATAGACCCCCTTAAGTACCTACTTTCTAAAGCAATGCTTACAGGGCAGACGAAAAAATGGGTTATGATCCTCATTGAACATGGCATTGAGTATGTGGAATGCAAGGCCATTAAGGGGAAGGAAATTGCAAATTAGTTGGTAGAGGCACTGATGTACTCAGAGAATCCACTTGTCTCAGAATTCCCCTGTTGGCCTCCTACAATGATTTAACAACTGAGCCCTTACAACTGTGATTCAGAGATTGGACATCTAAACTGAATAGCCATTTGACCATCATGAAGGTTCATTTAACTTGTCAACGTAGGGACGTTAACTTGAAATGGGTCAGCACGGTATGTGCACTAAGGATCCCAAGTAGCCATATTCATTCTACAACTAAGAAAAAATAATGTTGAAGGTAAATTGCTTAGAAGGAAATAACATAAGTATTGAACATCAACCAAAAACTATGCTAAGCTGAAATGCATGACATTAATTTGAAAATATAAGAAAACAAATAGGAAACTACCATGTCTGCTTTGGCTGCAGGAACAATCACATAATGGAATTCTAGTGGCTATAGGAACAGTCAATGCCAGATTCTTAACTAATTACAGAACATAAAGTAATAACTAAACTAAACTAAACTAAGGACAAAATGCTCACCAAGTGGGCCCCCTTGGATGAGTATCCTCTAAAACTAATGTAAACTCAGATGCACAGACTTATAACTTCATCTCATTTATTGGAAAACATGAGTACAATAGAGCAGTGTAACTATATTGC
>VDFB02004037.1:0-21372 GCA_007258455.2 Sequoia sempervirens | reverse complement strand
TTCAAGAACGTTTATGGCACAGCTTGCAAGTAAATATTGTAGATCTAAAGCAGAAAGACACCAAATTCGAGTTTTTATTGGCAAAGCTTGTTCTTTGTTTTTAAAAATTTTACTTCAGAGGTTCATGGCAGCATAAAAATACAGATTCATTGCCCAGATTCGCACAAAAGAAGAAAAAACAGACTTTTATCTTCAAATACCTGTTAAAATCTTCATTATTTTTGAATTTGAAAGAGCTTTCCAGCAAGTTCGTGGATTAGAATGCTCATGGCGGCCAGAAAAATGCTGATTCATGCCCAAAGTTCGCACAAAAATCACAGAGAAGTCAAAAAACGTCATTTCAAACAGAAAATATCGCGTCCAAAGTGCCTCTACGTTTTTGTAAAAACGTCATTTGCTCTTATTTCGACCAAAGACACCACATTCGAGTTCAACAATGGCAGAAAATGCCAGAAAACAGCAAGTCACGGCTAGGGTTTGAGGCATGGCGGCGCCCAGCAAAGAGGAGTCTTGTGAAAATACAAAATGAAATGCCTTTGTTTCATTTTAGGGTTCGAACCCCACCGAAACTCCTGTTTTGCCAGTTTCATTTTAGCTAGCAAAATTTCTCTGCTGGGTTTTAAACAAAAATTTGCTTGAGAAATTTTTAATTTTGCATTTTAAATTAAAATGTAAAATCTTTATTAAAATGGTTAATAAATCATTTTTAATAAATGATTTTATTTAAAAAATGCAAAGTTAGTGCTTGGAGACTTATTTTAATTTTTTGCATTTTAAAAGCAGATGTAAATCTTTATTAAAATGATTTGTTAATCATTTTTAATAAATGATATTTAAATGCAGAATTAAAATTTTGATCTTGCTAGGTGGTATTCCAACTTGCAGTTTTTTAAAAATTGTAAACTTTATTTTTTAAAGTGATCAATTATAAATCACTTCTGAAAATAAATGTTATTAATGCAAGTTGAAGATATTTGAGATATGACAAGAGGAGCCTTTAAGTGGAGCATTAAATCTTGGAGATATGACAATCTGTTTATGTCAAGTGGAGGTTTTGGGTTGCTGGATTCAGGGGAGGAGTTTTTGACTGATGTGACACCTTTTTTGGAGTCTTTTGAGTCCTCTTTATGAGGATTTTTGTTCCTATCCGGGTCTGGGAGACTTTTTCCTATTTTGGGTAAGTTGTTGAAAAGTTTGAGAGCCTTCTTTTAGGGCATTTTTACCAAATCCGACCCCTTATCCAAGGTGGGGCCCTTTTTCTAGGGTTAGGGTGAAGAGTTTGAGCTTATTTATTCTCTTCCTCATTTCTTTTTTAAGGATGCAAAATTCTGGAGTGGAAGAGACTTTGTACTTTCTGGAGGACATGGTGCTATTTTGTTCCAAGCTTTGTATCAGACTTTGGAGTATGTATTTCCAGGGCCTTTGAGAGCCTTTATACAACATCTTTGATCT
The DNA here is from genome assembly GCA_007258455.2 of Sequoia sempervirens. Classification (NCBI taxonomy): domain Eukaryota; kingdom Viridiplantae; phylum Streptophyta; class Pinopsida; order Cupressales; family Cupressaceae; genus Sequoia; species Sequoia sempervirens. Next base: position 19,920 of record VDFB02004037.1, on the reverse strand, counting down.
ATTTCTGGTGTCATATTTGTATGCAGATTGGTGATTGATCTTTCTTTTCTGTGTTTCTTATCTGAAACCTTTTAAGTTTGTCTCATTTTGGCATCTTTGTGACTAGGAATTCTCTTCACAGGTTAAGGGTTGTATCAATTTTTAGATATATTTACTGTGATTAACATCCTTTAAATATCATTCTGATTTCAGATCTTCCTTTGAAATATTTATGTGTTGAGGGTTTTACCAGTTATTGTATCATCATTATTAATGGCTGTGGGTTCATTCTGTGCTAAGGAAAGTGATTTTGGTGTATCACTCATTAATTAGTTTCAGTCTTCAAGTTCCTTTTATCTCTTTTCTCCCCCTTTTCCTCTAAAGTCTTTAGGTTTGAAGAGCAAAAATAGATATTTATTCAACAGGAACCGGCCTAGAATCCGGAGGTCTCATTTTCAGTATTGCATATCCCACATGTAGAATTTGAGTCCCATGTTATGCCAGATTGCTGAGCTTGAAAATCTCAGTAGGGTGCAAATTTGGTGCATAACAGTTTTGGCACGCCCGGTGGGACAGAAGAAGTCATAATTTTTTTATCAGTTCTTGCTGTTTTGATATGTTACAGCAGGTTTACAGCTTTAAAGAAGCTCAGTTTCAGCATATTTGGCGACTCCGTTGTGAAGGAAAGTGACCAATGCAAAAGTTTATATGAGAAAGGTGGAAACCAGAAGTTCAAAGTCTTTTGAATATCTGCAACTGTCATCACCTAAAAGGAAAGGAAGGACTCTTGATCGAACTCCTCATGCAAAAAGAGTGCAAACAACTCCTCCAAGAGTATATGCCAGAAGGGGAAGATCATTGCATAGTGAACGTCCTGTGAGACACTCAGCATCACCAACTGTTAGAGAAGAGCCACCTATTGCTGTTTCTGGGAATTTCAACTTCCTAAAAGGTAGGAGCAATTTTGGTACAGCAAGTGTAAGCTTTTCTACTACAATTACAAGTACTTTTTCATCATTTTCGAGTACTATACCAGCAAGTGCAAGCTCAGTTTCAGCAAGTATATCAACACAGACTCATAGTATGGCTGTACCAAGAGCCTTTGCTTTTGTTCCATTTAATCAGGGTAGTCCCCTTAATTTAGTGCAGCATAATGATATTCCTTTGGCAGCATTAAAGGGATTGCCAGAATTCACTGGAGAAGGGCAAATAACACCGTTTGAACATATAAGAGATGTGGCAGCGTTGTGCAATGTGCATCATGTAACAGAAGAGAACGTAGCAGTAAGGTTATTGGCTGCATCTTTCAAGAAGAAGGCGCTGGAATGGTTCAGAAGCTTGCCAGTGGGCTCTATTGCAACATGGGATGATCTTGGTGACAAATTTACCACATTTTTTGAAGACAAGTCTGATCACTTATCTTTGGTAGAGCAATTGACAACTATTAAAAGAGCCCCTCAAGAGCAAATGACGGATTTCAACATCCGTTTTCAAAAGACTTGGAATAGGATACCTGCTACAGTAAGGCCTTCTGTTGATTACGCCTTTTTGTATTACTTAAAGAGTCTCAATAGTGATATATCAGTGATGATACAATCCATGGGAGGTCAATCATTACCTCAAGCTTATAGTATAGCTATAAAAGCAGAAAATAGTCTTATTCAGGCAGGAAAATAGCTCCTAGGCCCCCTATGCCATATTTTCCAGATATTCACCCAAATATACCGTTGCATATACCTCCTCTTGCTGCAATACCGACTGTTCCAGCCATAGAGACTGCTAGAAATCAAACATATGAGACTATTGGACCTTCAACTGAGTTGCAAGAGATTAAAAGCAGCCAGCAAAAGATTGAAATGGTTTTGCAGACTTTGGGAAATGAGCTAACCAGCATGAAAAAGCAGCAGTACCAAGGTCCAAGGCCATCATTTCAACAGTATAACTAGCAGCAGCAAGGAGCGAATCAGCCTTATCAAAATCAAGGGTTCAATCAGCACTATTAGCAAAATAGACAATTATACCAAGGAAATTATCAAGGACAGTGACAAAATGTTAACCAGAGGCCATTTCTGACAGATAATACAATGCCTATGAATGCAACAAATCCGATAAAAGATATTGTTCCAGCTCAGAATAATCTTGCAACAGATTATGAATGGTGTTTTCCATGTAATCAAGCGCATAATCAAGCAACATGTTCTAATGGTATTATCAATCAAGCACTGATGGTTCAAAATGCCACAAGTTCACAACTGGATGCATCTACTGAAGTACCTGAGCAGCAACGAGATGTGCATCCTAATGAGACTGGATTCCTAAACTGGCAAAGTGAAGAGTTTTGTGGCGTGAATGGTGATCCAACAATTGCAACGCTCACCCGAGCAAAGAAGAGGGCTCTAGAAGCAGAACATGCAGCTGGTAAAGATAAAGAACCTGCAACTGCAGGACCATCATTCACAAAAAATCCTGATATCCCACAAAAGCCTTCAAATCAGCCTCAGCCAATCAGCAATCAGCCTCACAAAGAAACAATTCCGGCTGCTGCTAAGATACACCAGAAAGTACATCCAGTTATGCCCTACAGCATTGTGGACAGCATGAAAAGAATGAACGTATCAATGACCATGTGGGATTCTTTGTCCATTCCTGGCGATGATGTTGAAGCAGTGCCATCAGGTGAAGATATGCAGCGAATACGCAGTTTCCGGTGACGAGAAGTGAATTGCGACAGCCAACGATCAAGGAAAGTGATGACAGCAAAACCACAAATCTCTTGGTTTAACCTTTCAATTCCATCTTCAGTCTCTGCTTTTCAAATTCCGAAAGATAATCGTTGTCGAGTAAGCAACCTTTTGAAAATCTTGCAATAGTTTCGAATCGAAAGCTACGGAATCGCTGGTTTCGGTAAAGCGGAAGTGTCCAGCTGTTTCTCCCACCGATAAATCGGCGTTTAGTTTGACCTTTTACATGCTCAGCTCTTACTTTCTATTCCACAAGACATATATGTAATAGATTTGCCTCCCTATATTGGCCTTTGCTTATCAAGAGAATTTATAGCCAAGATAGGAGGTTATCTCTCATCCAATTGGTCTCACATGATTTTCCGTACAAGGTATGGAACAAAAGTAAACATAAAGTCAGAATTACTTGCAAAGGATATCATTGAACCTTATACACCTAGTACGATGAATGCAAATTGTGTCATTTTTGACCAAGATGATCATGTTGCTCCTATTTCACATACATCCACTGCTGGAATTCCTGATGTTCTTTTAGATGAATGGGCTGAAAGTAGTAACTCCATCGCGACCGAAGCCGACAGTATTAGAAGCCGGGTAAGGGTAAATCATATGTTTTAGAGTATTGGTTCTAAAGAAATTAAGCCGGTGCTGGGAGCATTTATCTCGGAATGCCGCACAATGAGAGGTCCGAATAAGTTTTGGATGGATTCAGAAGTAAGCATGGTGTTGGTGGAGGTGCGATGTTAGTGTCGCCTAAGGGAGTTGAGTACTATGCAACCTTTAGATTTAGTTTTTCTTGCACCAACAATACAGTCGAGTATGAAGGCTTAATTAATGGGCTGGAATGGGCAAGAAAGAGAGGTATTAAGGCTCTAAAGGTTCATGGTGATAGTGAGCTTGTGGTGAATCAGGTGAGAGGATTAGTTTCTGTTAAGAACGATACTCTGAAGGCATATAAACATAGAATATGGGATGTTATTGAAGATTTTTCTGCTTTCAATATTGTTGCAATTCCTAGGAAGCTGAATCAGCATGCTGATAGATTGGCTGCTATAGGGGCACAGTTTGACATTCCTAACAATATTAAAAGGGGGTGTGATCAGCAGCATATTAAAATTATTGTTAGGCCATCAATTCCTGACAATAATATAAATTGGCAAGCCTTTGAGAGTGATGAACAAATTTTGCAGTTTCTGCTAGAAGAGGACATTTTTGCAGCATCAAATCAAGATAGGCTAAAAGGGAACTATGAAGATCAAGTGGTGCAGCTCAAGTCTAACAAGTTGCCCAAGGGACTTGTTACATTGGAATCTATCTTCAATACAGATGATCAAGCCAAAAAGAATAAAACCAGCTTGCTAATTCAACAAGAACACTATGCAGATTTGGAGATTGAACCGGGTAAGACTTTGAAGTTTGGAAAAGTAGTTACAGATTCTGAAAAACAGTCTTACATTCAGTTATTTCAAGAATTTAGTGATATATTTGCCTAGAAATATGAAGATCTAAAAGGTTTTAACCCAGCACTTGCACATCATACTATAGAGTTAGAGTCTAACTCCAAAACCATTAGACAAAAACAGAGACCAATTAACCCCAAATTAGAGCCTCTTATGCACAAAGAAGTTATGAAGCTGATAGAGAGTAGTATTATATATCCTATTAAACACACTAGTTGGGTGTCTAACCTTGTCCCAGTTAGGAAGAAGAATGGGGAGTTGAGATTGTGTGTAGATTTCAGAGATCTAAATAGGGCGTCCTTGAAGGACCGTCACCCATTGCCCTCCATGGAGCAGATCTTGCAGTATGTTTCTAGTTCAGAAAGATATTCGTTGTTGGATGGTTATTCAGGATATAACCAAATTCTTGTCAAAGAGGAAGACCAGTTTAAAACAGCTTTTACAACTAAGTGGGGAACCATGGCTTACCGAAAGATGCCTTTCGGTCTTTCTAACGCAGGTGCAACCTTCCAAAAGGCAATGGAAATGGCTTTCAACAATCTTATGTATCAGTTTGTCCTAGTGTATTTGGATGACATCACCATTTATTCAAAAAAAGCAGTAGATCACCTAAGTCATCTAAGACAGATCTTTGAACGCTGCAGGGAGTTTGGAGTATCTCTCAATCCTAAAAAGTGTGTGTTTACTGTGCATGAAGGCAAACTATTGGGGTATATCGTTTCTAAGCAAGGTGTCATAGTGGATCCTGAGAGAGTAGCAGCTATTTTAGAGCTACCTTTACCATATCATAAAAAGGGGTTGCAGTCTTTCATTGGAAGAATTAATTTTGTAAGGCATTTTTTGCCTAATATTGCAGATTTATTGAAACCTTTGACAGCCATGTTAAAGAAAAACATTGTTTTTAGCTGGACTAAGGAAGCAAAGAATAGCTTTAAAGCTATCAAGGAAGCTTTAGCAGCAGCTCCCGCTTTAATGAAACCAGATTTCAGCAAAGACTTTATCTTGTATGCCTATGGGGGTAGTGAAGTGATATCTGCTATGCTGGTCCAGCAAAGTTCAGAAGGATTGGAACAGCCAATCGCTTTTTTCAGCAAAGGATTGGCAGAGTATGAACAGAGGTATAGTTTTGTTGAAAAACACGTCCTTGCTGTTGTCAAAAGTCTTAAAAAATTCAGACATTTGCTATCACACAATAAAATTCATTTAAGAGTAGCTCATCCGAGTGTCAAAGAATTTCTGCTCAGCAAGGATTTGAATGAGAGAAGGGTAGGTTGGATAACCAAAGTCATGGAATATGACGTAAGCATTGAAGTTACCAAGCTAGTGAGGGGTAAAGGACTTTGCGAACAGCTGAGTTGTGCAGGAATTTTAGATGCAAAACAATCTGAAACAGCTTTAGTACTTCGTTTGGTTGATAAAGATGACGAAACAACAAGCTGGTTAAAGGATATGGTCCATTTCCTCAAGACAAGTCAATGCCCACTCGACTTGGATAAGGCGAAACGTAGGTACTATAGGCTGCAGTCTATTCCATATGTGCTGATCAATGATATTTTATATCGCAAAGATCATAGTGGTGTACTTCTCAGGTGTGTTGATTCAGATCAGATTGGAGAGATATTACATGAATTTCATGATGGGCATTCAGGAGGCCACTTCTCTCCAAGGACTACTGCATTCAAGATTATGCGGGCTGGCTACTATTGGCCCAATGTTTTCAAAGACAGCCATGCATATGTTAGAAAGTGCGTAAAGTGTGCTTTGTTTGCAAGGAAGGAAAGGCTTGCAGCTTTACCTCTACAGCCTATTAAGACTGAACAACCATTTGTAAGATGGGGAGTTGACTTTATAGGTCCTATTAACCCTCCATCTAGTGTTGGACATAGGTGGATAATCACAGCAACTGATTATTTCACTCGCTGGTCAGAAGCAGTAGCGTTAAAGGATGCCAACGAGACTGTTGTTCTGAATTTTTATGATGATATTATTCACAAATTTGGAATCCCTGATTCCATTATCTCAGATAATGCACTTGCTTTTATTGGTCTAAGGGTAACTGAGTGGGGGCTCAAGCATGGAATTTACCTCAGCAATAGTTCTAACTATTACCCACAAGGCAACGGATTAGCAGAATCCACAAACAAGAATTTGATCAGAATATTGAAGAGGAATCTGCAAGAGAATCAGCGTGAGTGGCATTCTAAACTGAAGGCTGCCCTATGGGTTGACCGAATCACACCAAAGAAAATCATTGATAAGTCACCTTACATGATAGTCTATGGTAAAGAGGCCAAGTTGTCTATTTCAACCGAGCTGCCAGCTCTTGACCTTGCTAGTCAGCTAGTTTTGTTTGAAGAAGGAGATCCTATGCAGGTACGTTATGCTCAGTTAATGGAATTGGAGGAAAAAAGATCAAAAGCAATGCAAGCAATGGAATATCAACAAATGCAAGTAAAGAGGAGCTTTGACAAAAGAGCGAGAGCAAGGGATTTCAATGTGGGTGATGTTGTTCTTAAGTGGGATGAACTTAAAAGCAGGCCGGGTAAGCACACAAAATTTGATTCTTTCTAGGGAGGCCCATTTGTTATCTCAGAATGTAAGGAACATAACACTTATCAATTGTCAACTATGGAAGGAGATATAGTACCAATACTAGTCAATGGTATTCACCTCAAATGCTATTTTGAGGTATGATCAATTAGCCTCGCCTTGTATATACTAGGATAGGTTTCATGCTCATTGCGCGTTTCTCAAGATACTGCTTTTGGTTTTTCCTTGCGTTGCCCGGTTATCTGCTTTGTTTTTCTTTCCTAGGTAGTTTTTCCTGTTTTCCTTAGGTCCTAAGATGTGTATTTTTAGACTCCATTCCTAATGCATTACATAGGTAATTGGTCAAACATTTCGCAAGCAAACATCTAGCAGAAGTCACCAGAAATGTTACCCACTTTTTACTTACAGCTCAGGTCAATGAATGTTTATTGGTTTAGTTTCAACATTGTTGAGGAAACTAAAAAATAAGTAAAACTGGATGAAGTTCATCATTTTAAGGTCCATAATTTTTCATGTTTTGCTGATTGAATGTTCAGTAATCATCATTGAGACCATTTTGCATGTGAATCATAGTTTATTGTGCAAACGTCTGAAACAAAAAATTGAAAAGTTTTGCATAATATGCTTTTATTCATTTTGAAAAATGTTGAATCCCACACAAGCCGTGGAAGTAACTTTTTCTGATTTTTACAATCAAAGGAAGAATGCATAAATAACTATATGCTGGCAGCTGGCGCAATGAAACAGGAGGATCTGCCATACCGGAATGACTAATCGCGATGCCGAAGACGCCACTTGGTTACGTACCCATTCCGCACGCCAAAAGTAGTCAGTAGCGAAGATATAAAATATGAGGTTGGGGAGATAAAAATTCTACAAATAACAGATCAATCCTATCATATATCTACGCTACCAACAGAAATATAACATGCAGTCGATCATGCATTCATCAGATAACTGCAAAAAAAAAATCAAAAAATAAAGCATGTAATTCAATGGAAGCTTTCAGCTTCTTTTATTTTGCTGACATGTTTGTTTTAGTGTGCAGGAACAGGTTCATCATGTTCGAGATCAGATATGTGGAGTAAAACGGGCTCCCACAAGGGTTGAGCTCGGCATATCAAAAAGGACATATTCACAATTTTCATACGAAGCACATGAATATTGATAACGGATATTTAAAAGCAGCATATTGCACTCATCTATTTCATTTTCTGTTCAGCTCTACTTTGTTTTTGAAGAGAAACATAGTATTCAAGTACAGGACAGATTTGCAATAATTTAATTTTCTATGAGTTCTTCAACAGAAAGCAGCAAATTCTGTTTTAAGTCAGCATCTAAGAATAATGAAAGATACAGATATGCATTATCTTTTATCAAACAGGCAAGCAATGTCACAAGTGCCAATGAGACAGTAATGGAGTGAGCTTTGACATTAAATGGAGTATCTGTTCTCAATGATAATCATTAGTTACAAAGTTATTCAAAATCAGAAATACAACAGCAAACAAGGCCAATGAACAATGGGCAGTACCTCATAAAATGCCTTATCTCTATTTTTTTTTCAGTCAAGTGAGCTTTGAAGGATCAAGTAACAGACGGATAGGTATGATGTTTTTTTAGGTTGCTGAATAGTGATGAATACACATATAATAGAACAGCAGTAAAGAGCAAAGCCATTTTTTGTTACAGCAAAAGATTAAGCAATAAATGCTACAGGTGTGCATTATAAACACAGTGTTCAATTCATATGTTTAAGCCAGTTTTGAACAATTTCATAACAATAACACTGCCCCATGAGATAGAGGTCACTTTGACTTAATACTCAACATCAGCATAGCTCTTTCATCAAGTCAAGAAAGGAGAATGACATTCCTCATTATATGCATTTTATAGTCAAGGAATATGAAAGACAACAACAACATTCATGATATGAGAGATGGTCATAAAAGTCTCTTGCAAATGAATTCCAAGAAAACAAAATGTCAAACAGCCAACAACTATGGAAATAGTGACCATCAAGCAAAAGAGGAGATAGTAAAACAGTGAAAAGTATTTCCAAGTAATTATACTGGAACAACAACAGCAATATATTTAAAACAGTTATAAGCATGTTGTAGCTTTGGTCAAGTGAATCAACAATACAAAAATTTCTGTTATGGATGTTAACATACTCAAGTTTATGCACAGCGGTATGGAGGACAACAATAATAGCCATTTGAAGGCTTCTTTTGTTAAAAAACAGTAGAAGGATAGCATAACATTGATCTCAGATTCATAATGTATGCATATCAAGAAAAGTTACAAGTGCCAGAGCATCAATTCTCAGATTTCAAGTTTGCATCTGTCCATCTCAGTCATCCAACAATGATGATGGTGTTGTTAACTCTTTTGAGAGATAGGTAATCTATGGCTCATGGGGATTTTATCCAGGATTGCAACATGATGATATAGTTCAAAACCAGCTTCAGCCAATAGAAACAAAAATGCAGCCATATACAGTGAAAAAAATTAACACTAAACTGGAGTTTTTTTTAAAAAAAATCCTGAGAAAAGCTTGCCTTTTAAAACAAAAATCAGATTTCTATGAGTTTTAAAATGCCCAGATTTGAAAAACGTGGCTGTATTTTCATGAAAATGAAGTATTTTGTCTGTTGTAGCTTCAAAATCAGAATTTTATGCTCATGGTGCAGCTTGCAAAGTATTTTTATTGCAGATTCAAACAGGCAAATACCAGATTCGAAGTTTGTAAACAAAGTTGTTCTTTGTTTATAAAAAATACTTCAAGAAATGCTCATGGCGCAGCTTGCAAAGGAAAAAATATTGCAGATTGAAAAGATTCAAGGAGCAGTTTCGAGTTTTATCAAATTTGTTTCTTCATTTCTGGAAAAAATGTTTCAAAGAAATCATGGCGTGGCTGTAATACACAGAAAATACTACATTCTTTGCAAAAAATCTGAAGAAAATCATCATGGTACGGCTTGTTGGTAAGAGTATTGCAGATCCAAAAGAAACTAGTAAGTTTATTCTTTATTTTTAAAGGAAATCACTTCAAGAACGTTTATGGCATAGCTTGCAAGTAAATATTGCAGATCTAAAGCAGAAAGACACCAAATTCGAGTTTTTATTGGCAAAGCTTGTTCTTTGTTTTTAAAAATTTTACTTCAGAGGTTCATGGCAGCATAAAAATACAGATTCATTGCCCAGATTCGCACAAAAGAAGAAAAAACAGACTTTTATCTTCAAATACCTGTTAAAATCTTCATTATTTTTGAATTTGAAAGAGCTTTCCAGCAAGTTCGTGGATTAGAATGCTCATGGCGGCCAGGAAAATACAGATTCGTGCTCCAGTTACCAGCAAAGTCTCAGAAAAATAAAAGAACATCATTCAAAATTGAAAATCGCGCCCAAAAAATGCCTCTACGTTTTTTTAAAACATCATATGCTGTTACAGTTCGCCCAAAAGACCAGATTCGAGTTCCAGCAATGGAGAAAATACACAGAAAAGATCAAATTCGTGGCTAGGGTTTGAGGAGTGGCGGCGCCCAGCAAAGGAGAAGCAAACAAATAAAATGCAAATGAATGCCTTTGTCTTCTTTTAGGGTTCGAACCCTAAGTGTTCGCCCTCATTTTCCTTTTCCTCTTAGCTTTATTCCTTCAAGTCAATAAGCTAAGGTTTTTTTTAAATTTAAATGAATGCTTAGGAAATCTTTTAATTTTACATTTAAAAAATCAAAATGTAAGATCTTTATTAAAATTGATTGACAAATGATTTTATTTAAAAAATGCAAAGTTAGTGCTTGGAGACTTATTTTAATTTTTTGCATTTTAAAAGCAAATGTAAATCTTTATTAAAATGATTTGTTAATCATTTTTAATAAATGATATTTAAATGCAGAATTAAAATTTTGATCTTGCTAGGTGGTATTCCAACTTGCAGTTTTTTTAAAATTGTAAACTTTATTTTTTAAAGTGATCAATTATAAATCACTTCTGAAAAATAAATGTTATTAATGCAAGTTGAAGATATTTGAGATATGACAAGAGGAGCCTTTAAGTGGAGCATTAAATCTTGGAGATATGACAGTCTGTTTATGCCAAGTGGAGGTTTTGGGTTGCTAGATTCAGGGGAGGAGTTATTGACTGATATGACACCTTTTTTGGAGACTTTTGAGTCCTATTTATGAGGATTTTTGTTCCTATCCGGGTCTGGAAGACTTTTTCCTATTTTGGGTAAGTTGTTGGAATGTTTGAGAGCCTTCTTTTAGGGCATTTTTATCAAATCCGACCCCTTATCCAAGGTGGGGCCCTTTTTTCTAGGGTTAGGGTGGAGAGTTTGAGCTTATTTATTCTCATCTTCATTCCTTTTTATGTATGCAAAAATTCTGGAGTGGAAGAGACTTTGTACTTTCTGAAGGACATGGTGCTATTTTGTTCCAAGCTTTGTATCAGACTTTGGAGTATGTATTTTCAGAGCCTTTGAGGGCCTTTATACAACATTTTGGATCTATTTCTGGTGTCATGTTTGTATGCAGATTGGTGATTGATCTTTCTTTTCTGTGTTTCTTATCTGAAACCTTTTAAGTTTGTCTCATTTTGGCATCTTTGTGACTAGGAATTCTCTTCACAGGTTGAGGGTTGTATCAATTTTTAGATATATTTACTGTGATTAATATCCTTTAAATATCATTCTGATTTCAGATCTTCCTTTGAAATATTTATGTGTTGAGGGTTTTACCAGTTATTGTATCATCTTATAAATGGCTGTGGGTTCAATTTGTGCTGAGGAAAGTGATTTTGGTGTATCACCCATTAATTAGTTTCAGTCTTCAAGTTCCTTTTATCTCTTTTCTCCCCTTTTTCCTCTAAAGTCTTTAGGTTTGAAGAGCAAAAAATAGATATTTATTCAATAGGAACCGGCCTAGAATCCGGAGGTCTCATTTTCAGTATTGCATATCCCACATGTAGAATTTGAGTCCCATGTTATGCCAGATTGCTGAGTTTGAAAATCTCAGTAGGGTGCAAATTTAAAAGCATACCAATAAACACTATTGTTAGCAAATCCTAAGTTTGATCTTAAGGAACTAAAGTAAAAATTCTAATGGTTAATTGATGATTAATTAATGATCGATAATAACTTATTTACTCAAACACCCCACTTAAGATCAACTCCCTTTGGAAGAATCTAAAACTACTAAAGGGAAAGCTAAATGAATGTTAAATGGATCCCCACTCACAAAGCGACCTTAAGTGAGGTAACCATGTACATAGAAACTAAAAATCTTTCATAATTGGAGCAGTGCTGAGAAAACCATTAAGGGAAAAATTCCTTCCAAAAAGAGATAAAATAAAATGACCCATACCTAGTGAAGTAAAGGATATAAGAACTCAACATGACCCACCAAGGACTACTTCTATCATGCAAGTACAATAGATGTCCCCCCAATAGGAGAGATAAAAAGATGATATGAATCCCCCATAATGGAATAGCTTTCATGCCAAGGATGAACGTCTGAAGATAGAATGTGATCCACTGACTGCAAATAACATTTCTCCCCTTAGGAAGAAATAGATCCACTGGTGTTTGGAGAAGCCAATATAAAAGGATGGGTGATACTGGAATCCAAATACAAATGATGTGTGCATCTAAAATCTGCTCACATGTACACACATCAGAAAGCAATGTTCTCAATCTAGAATCCTATGAAGACTGCTATAGAACAAGCTACAAAGGTGATGAAGATGGTGGGCCAACATCAATGATGTGGTTATCAACAAAGAGGAGATGAATTTACTCAAAGTAATCCTCTAGATTTGCAAAAGATACTCTACAAATGAGGATGATATGTCTGGAAGATATGAATCCCAAGTAGCTATGTGTAGAAGATGTATGTCCTATTGCAGTAAACCAATAGGGGCAAAAGATGCGGTGATTTCAAATTGATCAAGAAAAATAGATGATGGTGTAGTCTCAATTTTTAGAGTGGGAACATGAAGATAAGTATTTGAACCATCAAAACATGAAAGACCTATGATATACTCAAGCTCCTCTATAGTATCATCATCAAAGGGTATGGAAATTGCCTTTGTAAGATGGATGAGACAATTTGCAGTAGGATCCTCTGGGTATGGAGAGATATGAGGGTCTCTATGGATCTCCCAAAGCTATGTCCAAATTATGTGGGGACATTCAATGTTCGATACAAAATACATAGTGTCAAGATCAACACTAGAACATATAACCCCTACAAAATGATCTTTGATGATGCTCCATGCAGATAAACTCCTGATGTGTTTGGTGTAGGTATGAGTCCATACAAATCAAGAAAAACATCAAGCCACTTGAGATGTGTCAAGATTCCATTTTGTCAAGACTCATAGTTATCCTTATCAAAGTTTATCATATATGGATGAACAAAAAAACCCATGATACTGGCTCAAATGAAAAAATAAAAGACTAAAACCCTTAGTTCTGATAAAGTAGATTAAAATATGGCATCTCACGCAAATAGATCCTCTCCAGGTGCTAAGACATCCAAATAATTAAGCAAAGTGTGAAAACACAAAATACTGAATAAAATGTACCTAGGGAAGATTCTAGAAAAGAGTGCATGAATAGATATGAAGAGCTCTAAAATACATTTCCAATGCCACTTGAATTGTGAAAAATGAAGATACAGGAAAAAATTATGAGCTTAGAAGTGCAAAATATAGATCTAACTTTGACTAAGAATAATATGAACCACTAGAAAAATATGATAATGATACCTACACCAATAGAAAGTTCATGGAACTAGCTTTATCATGATATCTCGTTTGCCCAATTTTGAAAACGTATGCTCAAGTTATACAAAAAAGAAAAAAATATCTCTTTTAGTGAAAACATGGGTTAGGAGGGGGCTAGATGGTCAGTCGTATGAATGAAATCAGCATGACATCATGATGATGTTAGCAAAGTGTTGGCTTAAATATGAGAACCTCCTACTTGTCAATGGAAAAAACACCCCCCCTTGCCAGCAATTTTTTTAGGTTGTCGAGAATCATGTAGTTGGCATAATATTCTATTGGAATATTTAAAGATTTCATTCGCCATTAACTTGCCGCCACTAAAATATCTTTACCATTCAAAAAAATTTCATGTGTCGATTTTATTATACCCATTGACTAATTTTGTGGGTTGCCTAGTTTTTGGAGGTTGGATCACCAAAACATTTGTGTGTGGTCATTGATTAAGGGAAGCCCAACATGTTTCTGATGAAGCAGATGGTTTCAAGTACTTTCACCAGCCTAACTACCTATGGATGCTTAGGCCTGCCGAGATTGTGCTAAATAACTTGAGAATTGTATTGATGTAAATAACTTGGATTAAACCATGTTATAAGTCTAGATTATTATTGTTGAAAGAATGAAGAAGGTGTTGTCATTGATGTCAATTGTTCAATTGGTTATCAATTGGTTGCTATGGATGTTATTTTTCCATGTTGAGGATATTGAGAAAATTGTATTGAAGAAAGGTTGCAAGTATTTAGTGGTTGCTCCAGGTTTTTCTCTAATATTTTCTCCTATGTTTTTGTGGTTCAAATATGTTGATCATGTTTGTTGGAAACTACTATATCTAGATTTTTGGCTTCTAATTCATTGTATAGTGCGAGTTGTAGTTACCAGTTGTGAATTGTTGCTTTTTGTGTTTCTGGCTGAGGATCGGGAGAAATGTTGTTGGTCTGAATTTCTCTTTGGTAAATCTTTTGACTTGTGGTTCTAGAGTTAAGTTGTTATGATCATGTTGAAGATAATTTTAGTATCTAGAAGGATCTTGCTTAATTGTTTTATGTGTTTTACAATAGTTTGGTCGACCTTGTGTTGAAAACTCTCTTTAGAATTGATGAAGTGTGTTGGACCTATTTATGTCCTCATCAAGCATGTGTTTGGGTCGCCCTCATTCTAATTCCACCCTAGGATGTTTTGGCACTAACCTAATTTTAATTTATTGATGAATGGATGAATTTGGATATGTTTCAAAGTTCAAGATGATATAAATATAGGATGAGTGTTGGCATATAGTTGTCATTGATGTCAAAAGTGCAAATCATGCAAGGTAGATTGTTGGCACAATGACAAAGGATGAGTGTGAGAGTAGTGGATCTAATGGAAAATTAGATGAAAAATTCTAACTAGGTTTCTAGAAAGCTTTCCAAAAAGGTATTGTGTAGGTCTTGATGTCAATGGAGATGTTAGCATTCATTTGTTCATGCTCTTGTTCTAGGGTTTATCAGTTAAAACCTAAGTGTGCATGATTTTATAGTCATAATGTTCAAATGGTTTCTATTTCATCACTAACTTTTTGTAGTAGGTTGCAAGTATCTTAAGTTACGACTTAATCCTTTGGAGTCATTTGGGGAGCCAACCCCTTTACCTTGCATTTACCAGTCGAGAAAATATTTGGAGCGTTTAATATTTCATAAGTCATGCAAATATTTCCCTTTAGTGAGATCAATAGTGATGGCTAAGGTAGAAAACATCAAATGGTGCCTACATACCCCACTAATATTTTGCTGGGGCTCGATCAAGACCTTGGGGTCTACAGAGAGCGGTGGAGATTAAACCATTTATGGATAGTGGGACCTACAAAGGATGTACATGATGGTATTAGAAAAATCTTGAGGTGGGGATCGATAGGCTAATGATGGTGTTTGGTGATGTGTGATGATAGATGGAAAAACATGATTTGATTGGTAGACCAAGTCACATCATTGTTGTGAGTTACATGGAAATGATGTGGATGCCAAATGGAAATAGCCCGCAAGCCCCAAAAGGTTTGTGTGGGCCTGTTGTCAGAGCCTGCAGGGATAGTGAACTTTGGACATGTGTCTTGGTGCACCCCGCATATGGCAAGCTACGCATGGAAGAGATCTACAATGAAAATCATTTTGGTGATTGATCCAATGGTGGTTGTCAGCCAGTGGAGATCGACGATGGGGATTTGAAGACCGTTTATTGAATAGTTATTTTTTAAAGATATGATGATGAATGAGAGACAATGGATCATGGTGTGAAGAAAGAGATTGACAACCTAGATTCAAAGATGAAGATCTCGAATTGCTAAGTTTGTGTGAACAGGGTTTCAACTAGTAATAGAAAAAGAGGAAGGAATTAATTGGTCCAACTCCTTCTATGACCAATGTAAATGAGGATTTGATCTGCTAACTAGTGACACAAATAGTCATGATGATCAACATCAAAATCAAATCAGTCAAAGAAGGAAATTTATTTAATGCATATCAGATTCTAGGGTTGTGTAGTGATGCAGGAGCACCATTAAGTAGGCTTTGCTCATCAAGGAAAATAAGGAGTAGATTATAGTATTTAATGAATTTTGTGTTAGAATAAGGTCATTAGACCATTTTAGAGTGTAATATGTCATTTTTATGGTATTAGTCATTTAAGGGGGGTTATTGTGTTGAAATTTGCAAAAATTTGTATTTTTGGCAAAGCTATCAAAACATAAAGTTGTAAAATTGCCTTGTAAGGAATATGAATGGTCATAGAATTCAAATGGAAGTTAAGAGGAGTTATAATGGTTGTGTTTTTGAGGGAAATTTATTTAAAATCCTTGTATAATTCTAATGGAGGTGGTTGAAGAATTTTCTTTGTTTGGAGCATATAATCAAGTTCAAATTTCATCAATTTCTTGTATTTTTCTATCATAACAACATTTGTATGGCCTGTACAATAAGTAGTTGATTTACAATTTTTGTGATATAGATAGTAGGTTGAGTTATCTTACATTTTAATCTAATTTTATTCTTTCATATTGAGTTTTGTTCATTTAATCACCAAATCTCTCTAACCAGCCTCAACAAGGCACTTGTGGTTTTGAAGGACTAAGACATGTTTTAAACCATCCCACCTTTATGTATGATTTGTTACTTGGTGGGATGGATCTAAATCATTAGGTAAAGGTGTTATAATGGTAATTTTGTGCAAGGGAGGTTTGGAATGGAGTTGGGCATGAAGCCCTAAGGAGAAAATGAAAGTTTTCTAAGTGAAATATGGTGGTTTTGATGAGTCAAACTATGATTTTGTGTAGGGAAATGTTACTTTATGTTTGATTAAGCTTAATAAATCTATTTTGAACTTGTTTGAATAATTTTGATGTTTTGGGTAGGTTGGGAAGTGACATTTTCATTAAGACCTATTTTCATTAAGACCTAGGGTTTATAGGTGTTGATAGAGGGTTTAATGGTTTGGACCTTGGATGATTTAATTTATGAGATTTGATTGATAATTCTGAGGTTATGACACATTTGAATTGCTTCCCCAAGAATTGGTAGAGTTTGGATAATTCCAGTGAGTGGTTGCTTTGGAAAAGTGGGATAATTTGAGCCCTAAAAGGTGAAAAATCCATGTTTTGAACAAATTATGACAAGGAAGTCTTTGGTGATTGATTGATATGTTGTCAAGAATTGTAATGGGTCCTTGAAGTGATTTTGGTTGTGGTCTCAAAGAGGGTATCAGTGATTTTATAACCAATTGATTGGTTTACCAGTGCTACAAGGAGACATAGTAGATTTGATGAAAAGTTGAGATTCTTATGAGATTGTGATTTGACACTTGTTATAGATTGGAATTGTGTTTGGTGTGTTGCAGGCCTCCCCCTATTGCATCATGCAGTTTTTTATTCTTACAAAAATTATCCCTATCAGAATTAAAATGTAGTGTAGCTTGATAAAAAGGTATGGTGATATCTGATAAACCTTATCAAATGTCTTCATGACAAGTTGGATGATGGTGTGTAGCTTGATGTACAAGTACCTTGATAGTTAATTTTTAAAGTGAAGGAAACCATATTAGAATATTTTAGAAGATTTAGATGGGAGGGAGTATCTCGAGGCAATGATTGTAGGTTGGTAAAGAAGGAAGATAATTAGGCATTGTCTAAGTGTCAAGCCTGTAAGTGAAGTGAAGTGAGAAGTTGGTGAGTGCACAATGTGTTGAATATAGATATGTATAGCTGAATATGTAGTAGAGAAGAGAGTGTAAAATAAAATAGAGTACAAAGTAGAGGGGATGTGTTGTTGAGAGTGCATCTTTAGTAATAGAGAGTAAGTTGCAATAAATGGAATATTGTATTGTATTTATTGATGCATCTTAGGTTTATGTAGAACCAATTTTTACATGCATAATTGAGCTTTAAGCTTTGTAAGAGATTGTGGCCTCATTTTTACTAAGTTGGTGCTCATAGTAGGGGATTGGTGTCTCCTTGGAGTAGGTGCTCCTAAATCAGGGAGTTGATTCTTCCTTGGGTTGGTGACCTAAAATATTGTAACTAAACTTCATTGCTTGTGAGGTTGGATTAGGATAGTAGATCCTAGCAACATTTCTCATTTTGGTTTTTTCCATCTTGGGTT
The DNA here is from genome assembly GCA_007258455.2 of Sequoia sempervirens. Taxonomy (NCBI): domain Eukaryota; kingdom Viridiplantae; phylum Streptophyta; class Pinopsida; order Cupressales; family Cupressaceae; genus Sequoia; species Sequoia sempervirens. Next base: position 1,782 of record VDFB02004037.1, on the reverse strand, counting down.
TTCCACGTATATCCTGTGTTATGTGATGTGTTGTGTACTTGGTCATATCTTTGCATCACATTCCTAATATTTGCACATTAAGGGTTAAAGAAAGTAATTTTCACAAAATTTTTTAAGAAGGCTAGAATTTTAATATCTATTGATTCACCCCTCTCAATAGACTGTTGTGTTCCAACAATTGGTATCAAATCCCTAGGTTCCCTATAAGAAGCTTAACCAACTTGAGTAGGTCCTTGAATTTGTGAACACAAATGACCAATCAAGAAATTACCTCCTCAACCAAGACACCTAAGTTTGATAGAACAAATTATGCCTATTGGATCTCATTGATGAAAGGATATTTGGGTCCTTTGGTTTTGATGTGTGGATGTCAATTGTAAATGGATACACACCACCTGCCACACCCCCTACTGATGCTGCAACCAAAAAGGACTTTGAGAACAATGAAAAGTAATATTTTGCTATCATGAATAGTCTATCTAGGTCTGTGCACAACAAAGTTATGTATTACAAGAATGCACAATATGTCTAGAATACATTGAAGAAAATTTATGAAGGAGATGACAAGGTAAAACTAGAAAAACTTCAAAATACTAAAAGTTAGATTTGAAGGTCTAAGAATGACAGAGCAAGAAATGATTGCAAACTATCTAATGAGAGTTAATGATATTGTGAACTCTATCAAGGGACATGGAGAAGAGATGAAAGAGGATATGGTTGTGTTGACAGTTCTCAAATCAATGGCATACAAGTATGACTCTAAGATCTCATCTATAGAAGAAGGGAGAGAAGTTGACAAGATAACTCTAAATGAGCTAGATGGTATACTCATAGCCTATGAGATGAGGATGAGAGATGAAGACCCTTCCAGGAAAGAAGCTACTTTCAAGATTATGAACAAGCAGAAGGATTTGTCTCCACAAAGGGACAAGGAACACTCCAACTGAGAATGATGAAACTGATGAAGAAGAAGCAAACTTCATTAGAAAAGATTGTTACTTTGAGAAGAGATCTAGAAAAGGAAAAAGTGTAGATAGAGAAAGGACTCAAATTGAAAAGTTGCTCAACCATTCTATATGAGTTACTAAACACCCAAAGGCCTGCAACTAAGGAAAAATTAATCTTAGGTTTGGAGAAAGGAAAATGATCTTGTGTTGATTCCTTTGCAAAGCCCTATGAAAGATTTAGAGCTGAAGAAAAATTAGTCCCCAATAGTGAAAATTTTGAAAAAAAGTGTAGCCTCTGAAGGTCAAAATAAGTCAACTTGTGGTTGAGAAATCTATATTAAGAGAAGGATCCAACTAAAGACAAGAAAGTTAATAGGTTGATTCCTGATTGACAACATAAGAAGCATAATACTAAGAGAATAGACAATTATGGTTTCAAAAAGGTACACTATCCAAGGAAACCTATACAAAGAAGATATTCTCATCCAACCAAAGAAAATTCCATGAATAGGTACTCATCATATTTTAATGGGAATTACTATACTTATAACAATTTTGGTCACAGGGCTATAGAGTGTAAAGTCATTCCAAGGAGAAATACAAATTTCATAAGTAAAAATACATTTGCTCCTTTGGTTGATATGAATATAGTTTGTTTCAATTGCAATAATTTTGGTCATATAACTAGAAATTGTAGAGAAGAATTTGTAAGACCAAATGTTCATTCAGAGAAGAAGAAAAACACACCTCCTAAAGTTGAAAACAAAATTGAGGTATTTGAGAAAAAGGAAGAAAAATCTGAAAATAAACCTAGGAAGGTATGGAAGGAGAAAAT